>NJCR01000896.1:0-70009 GCA_002234235.1 Fusarium hostae
AGCGCCTAGAAGAGGAAAAAGCTATACTTAAAGCGTCAGCAGCAGCAAAAGCTCCTACAGGTCGAGTCCCCGTTCAATTTAACCCCAACCAAGCTTTTCCTGAGATTGAACAGATCATTACAGCATGAGATCAAGCCGAAAGGAATGTCTTACATCAGATCGAGGAAAACAAACGAAGGCAACGAAAAAAAAAGCCGCCAAAAACACCAACGGTTGAGAGGATGTTCTTTAATCAGTATCCAAAATCTTAAATTAATTGAATAAATACTCGTTGTTATATATTTGATTGAAGTCATCTACAGATCTGGATGTGAAGTAATCACGGGTGTACGGGGTGGTGGGGAAATATGTTAGAGGCTTGGTCAAGCACACGACAGTTGCCGCGTGGCTGCCAACCTTTGCTATACATGTATTCCAAAATAGCAGCACACCACCCTGAAACAAGCTCAAGTCCCAGGTACAGTGCAGCTGCCATTGAAAAACAGGTGCCTCTAGCCGGAATGGCATCGCCACAAAGAGTCAGTGAAACAGTTGGAGTGGATCTGAGGGTTACACCTGAGAGGTCAATGATGGAATTGCGGCTGGTGATGACATGTAAAAGATGGCGCAGACCTTGGAAGGGCCTTAGATCAACGCAGGGATGAGGAGAATAGCGGTTTGTGGTTGGGTGGTGCGGGTGGGACATGACGCAGTGCGCTATGGTTCTTCATGCAGGGCCTGAAATGACAGGAGAGAAATCAAGCAATCAAGCTGAGGGGGCAGGGGACGTGAAAGCTATATCAAGGAGAGGTTCTGCTCTTGTTTCTCTCTTTTCATCATTCATCAGCCATTCATCTAAATAACTACATCTCTTCTTCTTAACACTCAACCAATCCAACAACACATCTCTATCACATAACTACACCTATACATCTACAAACAACACTCACAATGCTCTTCACACAAGTCGCCCTCCTCGCAGCAGCAACCCTCGTCGCCGCCGACGCGGCTCCCCAACCCGAAATCACCCAAGCCGCCGTCCTCCCCCGCGACATCATCCCCGACGACATCAAGCCCTGGGCCGAAGGCAAAGCCTCCTCCGCCGGCCAAGACGTCGACGACTGGGTAAAGAGCCACTACTCCGAAGCCGAGCAATGGGCCTCCGACAAGGGCGGCGACGCCAAGACCTGGGTTGAAGGTCAAGCCTCTGAAGCTAGAGACAAGGGCTCCGAGATCGCTTCTCGCGCCAGCACAGCTTTTGATGGAATCAGCTCCCGGGTGCGCACTGCTATTGATGAGGCTAGTGCTAGTGCCTCTGCTGCTGTGAATAACGACAATGCTGCTCCTAGTATTGGCGGTCAGGCTGGCGTTGTTGCTCTGATGGCTGCTGTTGGTGCTGCTGTTTTCGGCTTCATGGCTTAAATGATTCTGCTTTCGCTTGGAGATGAGATACCTTACGCGACATGGACTTGACTTTAAATTGCACTGGAGTTTACGGAACATTGAGGCATAGAGCACGGCAGCATCTAGAGTGTGTAGTCGGAAATGGCTCGGTTAGGGAACGGGAATTGATTGACGCTGAATAAGAGCGGCGAAGACCTACTTAGAAACAATTCAACGCATACGAATCTTCAATCGCTTTAACAATGTGATGATCGTGAATGAGATTCTCATATTGAGTGGTATAACAAGCTGGGCAAACACGCCTGTGACCTGATGCATTTGTTCTATGATACATACTCGTCTACAATAATGTACAGTTCTATAACCCTAGTACCCAAACAATGAGTCGCGATTCTATCCATCATCACTTTTATACATCATCCACATGTTCATCACTCCTTACCCCTCAACTGCAACCCATACGGCGCAAGCTGCTCCGCCGTAACCCTCGTCGGCGCCTTAACAAACGGATCATCACCCTTCATCGTCTTCGGAAACGCAATAACATCCCTCACAGTAGTCGTATCCGTTAAAAGCGCAACCAACCGATCAAAACCCAGTGCAAATCCCGCATGCGGCGGACACCCTGCCCTAAGCGCATCAAACAAATGCGCAAAGTCCTCAATCCTACTCTCCTTCATCTTGAGAATGTCCCGCATGATGAACTCTTGCACGGTGGGTATGTGGATACGTTCGCTGCCGCCGCCGACTTCTACGCCGTTGAGGACGAGATCGTATGCTGCGCTCTTGGCTTGTAATGGGTCTGTGAAGAGAAGTTCGAGGTCGTGTTTGGATTTGGGCGCTGTGAAGGGGTGGTGTGCTGCTGCGATGCCGGCGGAACCTTCTTGGCCTGGATCGTTGTCCTCGCCGGTGGGTTTGAACATGGGAAAGTCGGTTACCCAGACGAATTGCATTGACTCGGGAGTACCAGGCGCAGGTAGGTCTTCTACGAGGCCGTTGCTGAGAAGCTTCTTGTACAACTCGTTTCGAATTTCACCAATTGCTGTAGAAGCGCGGTAATATTGACCCTTTGGCTTTTCACGAGCTTGGAAGACGAGAATATCACCCTCCAAAACACCTTTGCCTCCAGTTGCGATATTAACGATTTCATCGCATTCTACACCAAGTGAAGAGAAACCGCCGCGGGGCTGTCTCGAGTCGCAGACTAATATCACTGGCATGCCGTCTTTATTCTCGCGAAGATGCTTTGGTAGTGTTTCGATGAACTGTTCGGTGAAGCGCTTTGGTCTTGGGATGTCGTCGTCGAGATCTTTGACGGGAATGTGGAAGGCTTCGATGAGAGGGTCTTGGAGGTATGTCATCATGCTGGCGAACTGTTCGCACATTTCATTCGGTATCGCGTGAACCTGGAAGTGTTAGTCGGAGTTTGAAAAGGGGAGGAAGCGACGTACTCTTCCTGGGAGGCGCAAGTCTGGCTTGTCGGTTCCGTACATCGAAATGCACTCCTGGAACGTAAGTGTCGTGAACTTGTGCTGAACCAGTTCATCGGCAGGACGAGATCCTTCAGGAATGTCCGAAACCACAGGCACACGACTTCCCCGGATGGTCTTGTAGCTATGCGCAGGTCGCAAAGCCTCGAGCGACCGCAGCACGATATCCGTAACATCCTTCCTCACCACTTCAGCATTCGCAAACGCCCACTCCATATCTAGCTGCGTAAACTCCGGCTGCCGATCCGTACGAGCATCCTCATCACGATAACAGCGCGCCCACTGCATGTATCGCGAAACACCACTCGCCATAAGAACCTGCTTATACTGCTGGGGACTTTGCGTTAGAGCGTATGCGAAACCAGGACGACGAGTCGGTACGAGGAATTCTCGTGCGCCTTCGGGCGTTGACTTGAACAGTGTCGGTGTCTCAATATCTGTAAAGCCCTTCTCTTGTAGACCAGCTGTCAATTGTCCCTTGAGCCATGATCGGAATTGCAGTCTCGCTAGTAACTCTGGATGATGGCGGAGTTGGTAATGGCGCTTCGTGTCGGGGAATATTACGTCGGGTGTTACGATGAGGTTTTGTTGTACATCGTTCAATGGTCGGATATCTTTGACGTAAAAGGTTCGCTTCGAGGTTTGCTTCTCGGCGTCTGGGCTCGTACTCGCTTCGCTCTCGGTGCTAACAATGACGGGACTTGTGGCGCGGATACTTCGAAAGAGCGCAGATGCTTCAGGGTATTTCGTTGAGTCGGCGCATAGCTGAATAACCTCGCCCGATGGTAGAACGAGATCGGCGAACGAGAGCTTCGAAGACATGTTCCTCCTCTTATTCATGAAACCTGCATACTGGCCATTGAGACCTGGCGTAGCCGGTATATCCGAATTGCTATCTGGCGCACGTTAGCACCGGACATAGCGGGCATTGAACGTCGTACACTGATCCCAAAGGTTGAGGACATCATCTTTCGTGGGGCGAGTTTTTGAGTAGGCGATGGAGGTTTGGCTGAAGCTTCGGGGGAGGAATTGTCGTGTGCGCAGGGGGATTAAAGACCGGGTGCATGTTATGAGGCGCAAAGAGGCGCGACAGCGAGAGAGAGGAAGCGCCATGGCTATTGTTGCGTCAATTGAGGCATTGTTTGAGGGAGGATGGTGGGCCGATTGACATCGAATTTCATGGTGAGCTTCGGTGAGAGGGGCTTATCGATAAGAAACTGTTCACCCTTCCCCAGTACCGGCTGCCAATGGATCTTTACTACACAACAGACGACAGCACGGTTACACTGAACCCTTGAGATGGAGGATAGCGCTCTCAAACATTCCATGGCTGGAAGCGGCTCATTGCTGGAGTTCTCTCACGTGCGCCAAAGTTCTCATGGGCTGGAACGTCGTCACCAAGTACCATCAAAGGACCCATCAGCCACCAAAATCCCTGATGATGAACCATTGCTCAAATGGTCGCGCCTCAATTGGTGATGATGCTTGAATATCCAAATGGGATTAAACCGACGAGGCTTGCTAATCTTTCCACATGTTACAAATCTCCAATTCGAGCGTACATTATCTGGGCCCAAGAATAATCTTCCCTTGGTGTAACAATACCTCATCACCCGATCCTCGATCACTCTGATCAACATGCGGTATACTCCCATCACTTGTCGCAAGTCCCCTTTGACTTGAATTGGGTTCATATTCATCATTTATCCGATGAAACTGCCCCGTCTTTCCGCCTGTTCCTCCAATTGTGACGAGCTCTGTTGGCATCGCGGTGCGAGCAGCTGTGTCTTTTCTTGATCCGACACTTTCGAACTTGGATGAGACCATAAGCATGAGTGGTCTGAGGGTTGGGAGACAGAGGGCAATGGTTCCGCAGGCCACTTCGACGACACACCAGGTGCAAGCTGTAGCGAGGGTCCCTATGAAGGTTAGTTTAGTGATGCGAGTGTCGCTGCTGGGGGGCTTCTTACATGTTGTATCGACGGGATTGAATTGCATGATAGTTGTGAATCGGTAGATACTGGCGAACAACACACTGAAAGGTTAGCAGTCAATTGCTCAATGGAGCAGGTCAGCACTTACAAGCTGCCGAGCAGAAAGATAACCAACAGCGACAACTTTTGTGCCAGGTTGACTTGCAACTTCACTATCTGCCTGACGGGCATACACAAGATGGCCACATCCGTTGCAATATTCGGAATCGCATTCCCAATAAACGAAGCCTTGAGGTTGATACAAGTCCCATCAATCCACGGCATCCAAGCCTTTTTGATTGGATGACACTGGAAGATGCACACGGCGCAAATCGCAATCCACCAGCTAATTACGACAGCAGCGATGAGGGCCGAGATCAAGCGGAAGCGTTGAGATGGGAAGATGCGCAGGTACATCGATAAAAGGGCGAGTTTGATGAGCATCACCGCCGTAACGTAAATGTTTTCGAAGGCCAGGAGGAGCTTGAAGAAGATTATTTGGTCTGCCGTCGACACGCGCTTCGTATGTTTTCCAAGACCATGTGCAATCACTACCCAATTATTAGCGACGATGATAAGATCCATTGGTGTTACTTACTCCCATAATTGAGTCCACCCGTGATGAAAACAAACACCTAACCCATTGTCAGAATCGTACAAGTCTTGGCACCCAATCAAACCCACCAGCGCTACCAGAGTCAACCAGTCATCAGTTCCATATCCAATCCTCACATATCGCGCCCAGAATCGCAAAGCGACAAACACAACGGACAACACAAGAACAATTGTCGTCGTGGCACTGAGCTCACTGCTCCGATCGGCGTTCAACTCACGGCCATGTAGCAAGGCCATACTGAAGAACGATAATGATAACGAAAAGGATAAGGAAGAGGGTTCACATGAGGGGATGTCGTAGGGATGAAGTAACCAGCACCACGGGAAGAATAAAAAGCATTCCAGCACGGGTGAGCTTTAAATTTAGTTCGCATCTCGAACCCGCCCCGGGTATTTCTCACAAGATAAACCTCCCTTGTTAACTAAACGGGCTGGCTAACGCAACCGCTAGCTGGGCGTTGAACGAGTGTAAGGGTTCTGGATCATCGAGTGGGCTTTACGGCTGGACTAGACAAGGAACGTGGCTGTTTTTGGATCCATTGAAACGCGGCACTGCGAAAGACAAATTGAGGTCTTGGCCAACTCGGCTCACAGCCTTATCATCTTAAAAACCTGCAACTACTGGTCCCTGTCTAGTGCTTTGACGGCGGGCGGAACCAGTGTGCTGATCATTCTCAGTTGGGCCGCATCTTTGGTTCTCACTCTTCTTTCGGAAATCAACGGTTTTAACTGGTCCCCTTTGCTCTTTGACCTTATTATGAGCAGTCACATAGCCCAACAATGACTTTCAGCATCATCTGGGTCTGAGCTCGGCGTCGAGTTGAGTGCCAATGTTGAATCAGATGAAACAATTCACCCGGCATTTCGGCACCTGATATCCCCAGCAGCGTGGTATCGTCACTGGAACACGCAATCCTTGCCCATGCTACTTCAACTAGGCGAATGGCTTCACCTCCTTAATTCACCAAATTCCCAGGAAACTGAAACAGAGAATGTCATTGTTCAATCTTGACTAACGTGATCTGCCATACAATTCCTCTATTTGATCTGTTCAATCAAGGTATCGAAATCGACAAGGTCCCAAACTTGTGCGAATTTTCCGTCAACAACATGGTACAGGGTGAATTGATTCGTCTCCATCTTACGGCCGGTGGCTTTGTAGCCTCGAAAGTCACCCTTATGAGTGCCCGTGACTTTGAAAAGAAGAGAAAGATAGTCGCCTTCGATGGTGAGGTTTCGCAGCTCCCAGTGCCAGTCAGGAAATGCGTCGACCATAGGTTGGAACGAGGCTGTTGCTTCTTCTGGGTTTATTGGTTTGTCGTTGACGACGATAGGGGACGCGTAGAACGATCTCATTGCTTCGAAATCGTGAGCGTTGCAGTGTTCCAGATATGTTTTGTATAACGCTCGATACTGGTCAATTGATTTGGATTGGCTGGGTGACTGTTGACTGGCCATTATGCTCGTACAACTGGGACAGCTAGCTTGTTTGGGAATAGATAGTGATGAACCGTTGACGGAGAGCTTGCAAGGAATACACGAGGCTAACGTAAGTGGAACTACTACAAGATGAACATCAGTTGCTCAACGAAGATACTAGCAATTTATATGTTGGACTGAAAAGTAAGATGGCTGAATGTTGATATTATCCAAAGCTTACAATGTCGCTTACTGATATTTGTCATGTACTGAGCATGTGTGATGATAGGCCGGAGCGATGGTCAGCGCAGCACGTTGCCCGAAACAGACAGAATTATATGCGCGCCAAGATATCGACAGGACTATCTTCACATTGAGGAGCTCTGACTTCCTGCAGTGATTACATACATATATTATCACTTTCTGGCGAGTGCTCTTCTACATATATCTCTGCGTAATAGGGAAGACAAGAGAAAGTCACTCTGCTCCGGAATATATCAGCACGCCAGAAGCTGTCAGCTGAAGTACGAAGTGATGAGGACGAGGCCAAGTCTAACGATATATAAGTTTCTATCAAACCAATAGCGACTGACCACACTCTTTTAACAAGCGCCATGGTCTTCACGTCGATATTGAATTCTTTCAGGTCGTTCCTATTCGTACCGGCATTGACGCAAAGGATAGTCGCTCGTGGAACATTTACACAGTGGCCACAATCCCTGCTTCAACTATCACGATGAGGATGTCATTTTTCTAGAAATATATTCTGGTTGGTATGTCAAGCTGCATTTGACTTTGCTAGACCAGACTAACCAAGATCTAAATTCGAACTTTAACGACTTCGTTGGAGTTTGTGCTGTCTCTGACCAGGAGAACCCTGATCGGCGAAGCCGTGTTTGACGCATGGCAAATTTCCAACTAAGCCCTATTTAAATCTAGTCCAAACCCACAGCTCTATCAAAATTGGCTCGCGCTGCTGCAGCGTAAACCCTGCGCGTCGCAATGAGACACGAGGACCCTGCAATTGAGTGGATTCGACTGAAACTGAACCCCTCAGCGAGGCGTTGCTAGTTCGTAAACTAAGACAATACTTATTTTATCGTGTTCTCCCTCCAGATTCTCTTGAGTTTACTATTTTCAAGCCTATTTGAACCTCATCATGTCTAACCCTACTATCGTCTTCGCTCCTGGTGCGTGGCACACGGCTGATTGCTATGATGTCGTGCGAAAAGAACTCCATGCTAAGGGTTGGGAGACTGAGGCTGTTGATTACCCCTCCGTTGGGGCTGAGCCTCCTACCAAGGGATTGAGCGATGATGTCGCCGCTGTGCGAGCTGTTGTTGAGAAGTTGGTTGAGGAGGGCAAGAAGGTCATGGTTGTTGTTCACTCGTACGGTGGACTTGTTGGTGCTGAGGCTGTTAAAGGCTTGGGCTTGAAGCAGCGGGCGCAGGAGGGCAAGACAGGCGGTGTGATTCAGCTTGTTTACTTGAGTGCGTTCGTCATGCCAAAGGGAAAGAGTATTCTGGAGCTCCTTGGAGGACAGTATCTTCCTTGGATGCGTGTCGAGGTAAGTTGAATTTCCCTCGTCAAGATGATTTCCTAACAACGAACAGGGAGACTATGTCTACGCTGAGACCCCCAACAATGTATTCTACCATGATGTTGATTCCGAAACTCAGATCAAGGCTATCGCTGCCTTGAAGCATCAATCTCGCCGTGTGTACACCGACAATGTCGAGTATGAGCCATGGCACGATGTTCCCTGCTTTTTCATGTTCTGCGATGAAGACCACGCTATCCCTTTGGGTATTCAAGAGAACTTGGCTTCTATGTTGGGCCCTGATGCTGGAAGCTTCCATGTCAAGAGCTCTCACTCACCGTTCCTGTCGCTGCCAAAGGAGACAGTTGAGGGGTTGGAGAAAGCTGCTCAGGATGGTTTGTCCAAGAGCTCAAGCTAGATGTGCTGAGGGGGGCCGTTGTAGTATAAATCCAGTAGCGTATAAAAATCATGATTTGGTGGAAATATGAATCAGTCACTTTAGATCATTCACTTGTAATTCATTGCCTCTGTTACACAAGGAGTAAACATGTAGTCTCCTCGTTTCGTGTATTTATGGCCCACTGCTTCAAGACTTCCGTAAAAAAAGACCGACTCAATGCAACGAATCGTGAGTTACGAAACAAATGGTCACAAGTGGACACTTGAACTTTGCAAGTGTCTAGAGTTTTGCTGGTTCAGGCAACGAGTCCAGGCAGCCATGATGTCTCCCGACTTTCACTTTCTCTCATCTCGAGATCCAATCACGAACCGAAACCTTATTCAAAAGACTTTATCGGCGCTTTTTGGTCCTCTTTGATGATATCATGGAAAACCTTGATTTCTCATCCATCTATAAAAACCCCCAGTAACCCCCCTACTTCACCCTTGGACCCATTCTGCGCAAAACACGTGCACTCAACTATGCCTTCTGACATTTTCAACTGGCTCCCGCCTGAGATTCATCTCAACATCGTGGCAAATCTCCAATCACTTCAGGACATTCGATCTTTCACGTCGGCTTCCCCTGTTGCAAGACGCTATTTCCATGCCAACCAACGCAATTCTTTTCTATGGCCTTACATCCTAGAGATACATGCGAACTTTGGGGATGAAGCACTTGTACCGTTAGCATTGATTCTCCTGCAAGTGAGAAAGGTACGTGCCCAGACTCGTGGGTTAACGTCACTCCAGATCGAGCAACGCATCAGACCCTACCTCGACGCTGTAGCTCGCTTCGATAAATCAGAACCCTCGGAGGAATGGAAAACGAACTTGGGCTGTATTGCAGCCATAATACACATGATTTGGGAAATTGGCCCTATAACAGCAGGCTCGGTGAACAAATTCCGAAACCAGATGCCAAGGACAGCAAGCCCTTACATACACTCATATGCAGATCGGGGCCAAGTCGTCAATGCATATCTCCGTTACGATCTCTACTGCCAACTAGCCTGTAACGGGGAAGAAAAACTTTTCGCAGAAAGAGAACAGGTCAAAGAACTTGAATCTTATCTCCATAAGCATTTACCACAACGATACCAAGCTCGCCCCCGGACCCCCGTCAACATTCTATGGTTAATTAGACAGCGACACAGCGACATTCTATTCTGCGTTGACCTCACAATCGGCATGTCAAGGAGCGAACGAAGCGAGCGTAACCAAGTGAAGGATGTTTTACGCCGTGGAGGACCACGCCCCTTCGTCTTGCAGCGCCTTCAAGAATGCCGGTTTACAACGAGACAACGGGATGATATTAAGGCATACCTCGATTACATGTCTCTGCAGGGATATCCTTTTCTCCACTACCTGGAACAACTCGAACCACATGCTCAGAAAGCGTGCATCCTCGATATCTTTTTCAAAATAACCACGAAAAGATTACAAGAGCTGGCTGGGATACGGGTGACTACTCGATCTGCTGCGAAGCGAGCAAATATCTCCCAGGCTTATGCTTATAGTTGAGGATGGGAGGTGAGTTTAGAGCTGGAGAGATTGAGAAGCACAGGAGGCCAGAATGCTGGTGGATTTGCACGATATAAATACACATCAACAAACAACAAAACTTATTTAAAATAAAACCTTCAGAGCATGGTATGAAGGGAGCTAGCAAGAAGAATTTTCAAGTGTTGAGGAATTCGAAAAGTACCTGAATGATAGAATAAGTTGTCTCTAATATTGCCAAATCTGTATAAAAAATCAGAAACCCTATAAAGGATTCCAAATGCTAAGTGTTTATGGGGCCTGGAAATATAAATTAAATAAGGCGTTATTTTTGATCCGTCGCCTTGATTTATTTATCTTGCTGAGACATCGACAAGGTTTACACAAACTTGAGAACTTGAAAAATATTGAGTAAATGCGCAAACGCATATTAATAAACCGAAAAGCTGCAAGCATCTGATTGTGAACGCTCAATCTATAAAAATACAAACACGTTGATTGGAACGCCGAACTGTATTTTCGTCAATAAAAGTTCTTTATGGACTTTTATTTTATGGCCAAACAGGCTGCCCACCTGAGGCAAAGGTCTGCTTTCTATTACTTTCCAGTCGCGACTATCCTCAGTTTAACCTCTAATTTAAAAAGCGTAATACAAATGCCATAAAAGAAATAGTTCTATATCTTTAACGCCTTCTTGCATTCTCTTCTTTATTCAACGCATTCCTCTCATCATTCGGCTTTCTGGCAATGTATCACAATGTGAGCAATTTCACCCCCTTTCTTATTGGTCTCGCCACACCCGCGGCCTTGGGTTTTCTAATGATCTGCCTCTTAAAAGAAAAGGGGCTCAGATCTGAGAAAACCTATGGTTTTGCCAAGCTACCAGTCGAAATAAAAGTCGAAATCTGCAAGCAGTGCGACTCATTGAACGACGTAGCGTCACTCATCGCGGCTTCTCCGTCAGTACGAGCTTGCTTCCAAGAAAACAGAGATAACCTCCTTCTACATCACATTTCTTATATCCGAGAGATATTCTACGACGATACCCTCATCCCTTTGGCCTTGATGGTTGTGACGATGCGACGCCGCTTGACGAAGAACAGTAACATGGATAATCTAGTGGAGCTCCTGGGACAATTTGTCCATGGAAAGAGATATGAAGTGTTTGAGCGGAAGTTTCACCACTGGCAGGAGTGCCTGTTACAGATTCAAGACCTCGTCAATATCTGCACAGAGATTCAAGAGATTTGTCCGAGGGTATGCTACAGTGCATCAGCAGCATATGTCAAGCCCCTTCTATCCAAGCCGTGGCACCACCGATTCGTGGAAACCTATCTGCGTTCAAAGATCAGTGCCGCCATGCGAGATTCTTCTACCACATCCCTATTTCCGTACAAACACACTCTCAGCCATGAACTGGACGTGTTCTTGTTCGCTGATAACTATGCTGGGAGCAAGCTACCTGATAGTAGGTCAAATCTAATACCATATTGACTTGTGCTAGGCTAACATTTATTAGGATATACAGCTGATATAGTAGACGCACATGTAGCTTTATGTCAGCTCGGTGCTACCACCCTTCAACGTAGGGTTTCTGTGGCTGGTGATCCAGTGGAAAGACAGGGGATGTTAAAAGAAAGGAAGGCTGAGATACAAAATTGGAGAGATATGCGAAAAATGGCCTGGCACGAGGAGGATAAGAAGGTTGAGAATGGCCAAATGGCGGTTTATAGCGGGTTCGGGCGGCTCCTGTGAGCCCACTGAGTTCTGTGTGGTGATTATAAGCTCTCAGCCACAGGTCTCATCTGCAAATAACACATCTAGCTCACAATTGAGACATTATATCACAATGCCTGACCAATTGCTACAGCATAAATGGTGCCTGTGAGCCCACAAATTTGTTCAGACCTGAACATCGACTATGACATCAAGTGTTACGATACTGGATATATCACTGGCTATAGTGTTTTTCGATTCAGAACTAGTTCAAGTCCCGTATAGTGGCAATATTTATTAAAAGGTTTTCAGCTTTTGTACTAGACATTGCTCATTGTCGATCTGCCCTTTCAACAACGCTAAGTATGAGAAGCTCCGAGAATTAACACTTCAATATTCAGATAAATGTGAATTTATGCATAGTGCATCTAATGATATAATAGAAGAATAGAACTCCCCCCTCAACTTTTATACATGCAATCTACACGAATTATGATGATCCTTAGCTCCAACTACAGGTGGCTTCGCTCGGAAAGGCTCGAACGGACAGCCATGGCAGCTCGTGTTCCTTCTTCAATGGCACCATCGATGAAACTGCGCCATCCGAGAGCCCAATCCGAACAGGCAAAGATGATGTTACCCTGTGTGGCTCGCATGTCGCCAAGATGATCGGTCAGTAGACCAGGTCGAGAGAAGAACCTGAAACTGTTAGCTTTGTCATATTGAGAAAATAGGATAAAATTACCAAGCTCCCTTTGCAAATTCATCCTTGGACCAGTTATGAAAGACCAAGCGCTTGATATCCATCGGAGCAAAGCCCTGGAAAGCAGCCTTGGTCTTTTCAATATCCCCCTCAGGATGGAAGTGGTTATGCTGGCCGCCAAATGCCACAATATGAGTGTTGCCAGCAGGAGTAGTACCATCTCCGAATCCATAAGAAAGCTTGTTGTGAGGATAGCTGATACTAGTCATCGACCGAAGATCCCGATCAGAAACTTCAGCATGAACCTTGGTGCACTGGTTAACATGCCCAATGTCCGCCGCCGCCTTCTTCCCAGGCATCAGAGGAGGATCAAAATGCACGTCGTTGAGAATGTTAAGCGGCATAGCACTAATCATCTTCAACGCTCTGAACTTCTGGCCACTTCGAGCAGTTGCCTCAACACCAGCAGGACCACTCTTCACCGAAGCAACAGGCGTGTTCAAAGAGTACGTCAAGTTTCCACTCGCCAAAGCCTCCTTGAAGAAACGAATAGAAAAGCTCGACTGACCGCCCTTGAACTTGTACTTGACGAGATACTCTATGCAGCCTTGGTATGTATAGCCGCTTAGAGCCCACCAGTGCAGGAACTCGTAGAAGCTAGTGGTTTCAAGGGTGCCGCCGCTGCAGAGAAGAACGAAGGCTTCTAGGCATATACGCTCGTTGGGGGTGAGGTCATTTTGAATCTCGGCGAGACGGTCTGCGATGGACATGCGGTCGTATTTTGCGGCTGTTGGGCCGAGATTGGCGCTGTGGGGGAAGACTAATGCTTCTCGACCGCCTTGACCGTCGATGTTGACCAGTTTCTCAAGGCCACTTTGCATTAGTTGATCCTAGGCTTATTAGTCTCGAGATATATAAGAAGTCTGGAAATTCCTACCTCTTCTTCGTGGGTAAACTTCTGAGTGCCCTCAGGTGTCACAAGAAGATACTTGTTGACGCCTCTTGAGAAGTCATATGAAACCTCAAGTTCATCCTGCATACCATATCTGGAGATCTCACGCCATACATTGGGTTGTCCCCAGTATACCCAGGTTCCACCCATTTCATATGGATAACCCTCAATGTTTGAGCTCCATGACCGGCCTCCAATCCGATCACGAGCCTCAATGAGAAGGACCTTGAGACCTGTATAGTCTTGTTAGTTGCGTATCATGAGTTTTGAAACTTGCCGTACTCACCAGCAACGGCTGCGTCTCGAGCCGCAGTCAGGCCACAATAGCCTGCTCCAACAACAATCACATCAAACTTTGTGTTCTTGTCTGATAGATTGGTAGGAGGATTGATAGCTCCGATGCATGGAACACCAGCCTTGAGTCCTTGGGACTCAGTCCACGAGAAGCCATCTCGAGAAGACATTGTGAGGTTGTTTAGTGAAGTTTTGGGTATCAATATCAAAGACTCTGAGTTACGCGTCGCTCGAGTCAGGACAACTCAATTAGTTAAGCTCAAGAAGACACTGACGCAAATAAAACAAGAATGATAGACAGAATCAACCAGAAGTATCGTCGAGGACGGCTACTCATTTTATCCTCGGTCCGTGTTCTCATCTTCGCCCCAGTCCCCATTTCCTCAAACGGCAATTTCGCGAGAAGATAACGACAATCCTCTATCTAGTCCAAAAACTCACGATACGAAGACCTCGACCCATCGCGATAGCAGCTATCTGGACGCGAATTACCGCATCCGGTAATTTTGCGAGAGACCCAACAATCCAGATCTCCCCCGCAATCCGCTAAGACCCAGCATCAAGGTTAGCACTAACAAACAACTGCACGTTAGTTCCTTGGCCATCCCTGAAACCAATGAAATATGTCATTCTTCTCGAAATCTTACTCAATGCGGTATATTCAGTGGAGATGCCTGATATCGCAAAACCTGGGGTAAAAGCCCAGCTTATCAGGATATCTCGGCAGATTGGAGTGTTTGTATGATAACATGCCAATGAAGGCAGTGTAGATTGACGTGTGTTGGAGATTTGTCCAACGGCGGCCCCCTTTCCCTGATAGGTCTTATCAACGCAAGTGGCTCAGCCGTGTGACCTTGAAACGAGTATATGAGTCAAGCGTTTTCTCCTCCGATACTCCAACAAGAACACTTCATCATAACAGAACACGACAACAGCCAAGATGACATCTTCAACGCAGGAGGGCGCTTTGCAGCAGCGTCTCTCGACTTTGACCATGGTTGCTATGGCCTTTGCCATTCTCAAGTTTGTCATACCCTGCTTGTTCTTGGCATTGGCTAACCCCTCGTCAGCACATGGATCGCACTCGCCGGTACAATGGCTTACATTCTCCCTTCTGGGGGCTCAGTCTCGTTTATCTATGGATTCGTAGTCTGTGTTCTTTGTAACCTGGCTCTTGCTGCCAGTCTTGGAGAAATGGCTGCACTTTGGCCAACTGCAGGTAAGGCTGCCTGTCAAGACTCGGGAATATTACAAAGATGATGTCTAATTGCTTTTAGGTGGACAGTATCACTTCATGTACGCCCTTTGCACACCGCGATGGAAACGGCCTATGGTATGCTGACCTACCTACCTCGAGAACGAAGACTAACACTTAACAGAGCTTCTTTATCGGATGGACCAATATCGCTGGTTGGTTGACTGTTGTTACAAC
Organism: Fusarium hostae; assembly: GCA_002234235.1. Classification (NCBI taxonomy): domain Eukaryota; kingdom Fungi; phylum Ascomycota; class Sordariomycetes; order Hypocreales; family Nectriaceae; genus Fusarium; species Fusarium hostae. The sequence continues at coordinate 15,459 of NJCR01000896.1, forward strand.
TCAAGCCTTTTTTGCAGGTCAGCCATTCACCCCACCCCCAATGAGCATCTTCGCATACTAACTGACGCAGCCCAGCTGGTCTCCGCCGCAGCCGTCGTCGCTTCGAACAACGCATACGAGGCAACACAATGGAAGACATATCTCTTTTTCCTCGCCATCCTCACCTTCGGAACGGTCGGCAACGTCTGGGGAAACAAAATCCTCGGTCGTTGGAACGACATGGCTCGTGAGTTGGACCTTTGCTTGTCGAGACCATCCAACTAACAGCTTCATAGTGTATTGGTCTGTCCTCTCGGTCGTTATTATGAGCATCATCCTCCTTTCCATGTCGCCAAAGACAGATGCTCGCCAAGTATTTACAGAGTTCAGAAATGAGACTGGTTGGTCAGATGGCATCGCCTGGATCCTTGGCTTACTCCAGTCTGCCCTGTCGCTTATTGGGTTTGATGTTGTCCTTCATCTGACCGAAGAGATGCCCAACCCTTCACGAGATGCACCTCGAGCTATGATGCTGGCCATCGTCATTGGCGGTGTCACGTAAGCCATCTCATGCAATCGTCGTATTGCCCCTACTAATCTGGTTCAGTGGCTTCCTCTTCATCCTAGTCATCCTCTTCTGCCTCACCGACCCCGCGACAATCCTCGCCTCCAACACAGGCATGCCCATTGTTGAACTCTTCCTCCAAAGCACAAAGAGTCGCGCCGCAGCAACCATTCTAGCCCTCATGCTAAGCGTCTGTTTCATCAACGGCACATCAGCCAGTATCACCAGCGCAAGTCGTCTTCTCTACGCCATGGCTAGAGACAAGGGTATCATCTGCCATAACTACTTTGCACACATTGAACCGAAGCTCGATGTCCCCGTCCGCACAATCACCTTGTGTTTCATTTTCAATGTCCTTTTTGGACTCTTGTACCTTGGTCCTGCGGTGGCTTTCAGTGCTTACATTGCTTCATGCACCATCTTCCTCAATGTCTCGTATGCTGGACCTGTTATTGCCTTGTTGGTGCGAGGAAGAAGTATTCTTAAGGAATACCAGACAAGAAAGACACCAGCCAGGATGGGCTTGGGGACTGGTGCTGTTGTCAATGTCGTTGCAAGTGTCTTTGTCATCGTCATCACCATCGTAAGCACAAGATACCTTGACTTCTTGAACTCCTCGCTAACTACCTACAGTTCTTCTGTTTTCCAACTGGCCTCCCCGTATCAGCTAATACTATGAGTACGTACACTTGTCCCTTACATCGAGCAGCTTGCTAACTTATGAAGACTACGTTTCCGCAGTCGTCGGCATTTTCTACTTGCTCCTTGCTTTATACTGGATGCTCTATGGTAAGACCTTTGAAGGCCCTGTAAGTCAACCCCACAATCCCAACAAGAGTCTTGTTCATCTTCTAACGCGATTATGAGAACTTCGAGGCCATCATTGGACAGCCCTTGCAGATCAAAGGAGAGCACGAGCCGGAAGCAGTGCAGAAGAAATCTGAAACGTCAACAAAGGCCTGACTTTTAATACGATGTTTATTGCGACTCAGAGGGTAGTTATTATAATAAGACATATGTTCAGATCATTATTACGAACACTGATGAGAGGCAAACAATGACTTGTAAGCTTGCGACAAACAATACTCGACTGTTTTTAAGACAAATATGTCAAGATCTTGGAAACTTTATGACCATTGAAAATAAGTTAATCTAAAGGTCCACTAAATAACACTAAACTGGCCTAAATCTTTTCGCCGCTTAGGATATGCTTAGGATATGCTTAGGCCCTAAGCTTTCCTCCACGTTCGAACTGACTAGGATGAGAATGAGTGTTGGGTAAAATCCAACATCCGTGTTGCCCCGGGTCTCCATGTCGTGCTTGTAGCGTTCCTCCTTGGCTCGTTGGTTGAGAACGATGGTGTTGTGGTATGCCTTGGTCTTGCCCGTCCCCATGTCGTTTGAGAGGAAGATGCGTCGCCATCCTCACGGTCGGGATACAGCCTGAGGTCAAGTCAAGGCACAGTCCCATACTTCTATAACACCTGCAACCCCTCTTCGGACTGTTTTGGCGGAAGTGAAGACAAGACATGGTCGAGAGCCTACTGTTGGCGACTAAGCTGCTGTAACTCCGCTTCCTTGTCCGAATTCGCGCGTCGAAACTCGGTGACGACTTCGGACTCTTCTTGGCTATGAATGAGATCGTTCATCTGGTCTTCAGGGATAAACTTGTCGACATGGGCGATTGTTTCTTGAATCCGAGCTAAGCTGGCGTCGAAGTCTTGTTGACCATGTACATGTATAAGAGTGTGCATGACCGCCTTGAAGTTTGCTCTAGATAAGGGCACCATGCCGTCGATATTGGCTTCAGCGAGTTTTCTGACAACAAGGACTTATGGTCGTGTTGTTTGGGCGGGCTTCAGCAGTGCTGTGCAGATATCGACGTTGTGATTTCCAGTGACGACAGGAGGTATCCTATCGACATTCAACAAGTCAGAAGCCCTGCCTTCCTCTTTCTGTTGTTCCCGGAACTCTCTTCGCCCCTCCTTGTCGGCTCGACGTCGCTCATGCTGTGTCATCTCGGCATATTTCATGAATCTGGCATCCGCAGTGCGAGAGCTGTCCAAGGCTGTGTCGCCGACCCCCGGAACATCCGCCTTCTTCGCTGCAAGCTCATCCACGTAACCAACAAACTTGAGAGCAGTTTTGCCGGCGGGATGTAGCCGCGTTATCCAAGCCGTACGCTTGGACCGACGGCCGACGAGAAAGTGGAAGATGAAGATGGCGGTGAAGATCTTCCATAGGAAACAAGTTTGCCACCCGTGTCCCAGTACCACCACCAAATGCCGCAGGAGCTGGAAAACGATGATCGTACTGCTGGATATCGCGAGAGTAATAGCGGCCTCTCTCCAAGTCCATCGGAGCGAAGGGAAGGATTTGAACAGCATGGACTAGAACAGAGGCTTTGGCGGATATTTGCATCTTCTTGTCGGTCAATTTCCTGCTGTCCGCGTAAAATTACCCAAAGTCCCTTTGTCGTTTAGAATAGACATCATAAGTATTCTTGCCTCTTCTAGGGGCCACAGGCTCAGTAGCCTACTTCTTAGAGGCTTCTTACAAGTCGTTTTCCCTCTATGATATGTACTGTCCTGATTGAACAGTGTAGCCAGAGCCTGTTAGCTTATTGTGTCTAACGAGACATAAAAGCGTGTTTGAGGTGTCGATAAAGCAGATTGGGTTTTTTAAAGATCATAATGAATTACAACTGTTGGATTGCATGAGGTAGTGTCACAAAATGAAGCCTTAGATGAATTTTAAAGATCAAGTGGGTATATTCATATAGCAAGCTAGCTATTTGATCATTGTAACATCCTCCGCCAATCGCTTCAACAAACACACTCATGACACATTAACTAATTGAGTAATTACCACTCAGCACCGGGCAGAGCAATCTCGGTTCCCTTGAAAGAACCGCTGACCTTTCCAAGCTCGAGGGCGGCGTTGATGACACCACCGAAGCCTTCTCCGGCGATCAAACCAGCAGCGATCGCAAACGCGTACATTTCAAAATGGTTGTTGAACCATTTGCGCCACCACCACGCGGTAATAGAGCCAACTGCGTTAATCGTTAGTTAAAAACTCGTAAAATGATAGTAAAATGACTTACAGAGGATGGCATTGGCATATCCGGAGTCGGGGCCGAGAACCCAGGCGACACCGACGGACATCCAGTTGGGGAGCCAATCACGGTACTTCTCGCGAGAACCGACGAGCCAGAAGTGCTTGACGATAGCCTGGACGGCGCAAAGGATACCCATGGCAATGGAGAAGTAGGCGGAGGACTTGGGGATAGGAATGCTGGGCATGGTGACAGCAGTAGCAACAGCTTGCCAAGCAGCGACGGAGGGAGCGGCGAAGGGGCATATATCAGCAGGATCATCGCTGGGTCGGAAGACGCAAGGGTAGGCAGACATGAAGAGGACAAAGATACCGGGGGCAAGGAAGACGGAGACGACGGTGCCGATAGCCTGAGCGTAGAACTGCAGCTTGGGGGGAGTCTTGAGGAGGAAACCAACTCGGAAGTCGCTGACAAGAGAGTTGGCGACGTCAGCGGTACCAGAGGCAATGTTACCAGCGACAAGGTTGATTCGCTGGGCATCCTTGACGGCAAAGTGGTTCTTGGTGATACCACCGTAGACAAGCTGAGAAGCCTTGGCGGAAGCAGTAAGAGGGGCACAATCAGTGACAGCGCCACCGTAGATGGACATGAAAGCGAAGACGACACCGAGGATACAGGCGAGGAGAGCAAGACCAGCGTTCATGTGGAACTGAACCTCGCTGACGATCATGGCGAGGATGAGAGCAGCGACGGTGCCAGTAACCCAGACCCAAGTAGGGACCTGGTCCTGAGCAGAAGCAAAGTCCTCAACACCACCATCGGCATCAGCCTTGGCAGCCTGCTTAGCGAACCAAGCGTTGCTGTGGCCACGAGCCTGGAGTTTGTTGTTGATAGAGCGAGCGGACTCGTGAACGGCGAACTTGATACCATCCCAGACGACCTTTCCGTGGAGGAAGAACTCAATAAGAGAGTAGACCATGAGGACCATGACACCAGGCCAGAGCATCCAGTATCGGGGAGAGGGAACGTAGCCGGGCTGATCGACACCAGTCATGACGCTGAAACGAGTGATACCTTCCCACTTACCCTCACCGACAGCGATACCAATGCACTCACCATAGTGGACGAGAAGAGGACCGATGAGACCCCAAGCGACGACGGTACCGCCCCACCAAGAGACAGCAGCGTTCAGACCGACGAGGATGCCGGAACCGAAGAAAGCGGGAGTGAGCTGGATGTACCAACCCCAGTTCTCAGGCTCAAGAAGGCCAGTGGCAGTGTATCCAGACCAGACGTAGAACCAGGTGAAGATATGCCAGTTGTGAAGAATACCATCGGCATACTGTCCAACACAGATGATGAGGAGAGCAATGATGAAAGCAATACCCAGAGCCTTGATCTTTCGGAGGGCATCAGCCGCACCCGATCCAACAGCGTGCATAGAGCGAATAGTCATAGCCGTAGCAGTAGGCGTAGGGAAGACGAGGTTAAGCTCCCTCGCGACGTTGATGATGAAGAATCGTCGAAGAGGAACAGCAGCGAAAAGACCGAAGAAGGCGCAGACGAAGGTGATGGTGAGAATACGACCGAAGTCCTTCTTGGGGTCGTCGGAGAGGAGGTCGAGACGGTACATGGCGGGGAGACCGGCGACGAAGACACCGGACATACCACCTGCGCCTGTGGCAGCGGCTTGGATGATGGAGTTCTCTTGGGGACCGAATTTACCGCCGAGGATGGGGACGTGAGGGAGGGATTTTGTCAACATGAGGATGAAGCCATAACCGAAGATGGCGCCGAACATGGTAGCAGGGAAAGTGAAACCAGTCTTGAGGCCTACAAAGTCATTAGCATTATGAAGCTATCGGTGTTGTTAATATGTTGAGGGTGTACATACCGAGATAGACGTTGGAGGCGTTGACGAGAGAACCGAGAATGATACCGACAATGACAGCACGAGCAGTCAAAGGGTTAGGCTCATGCTCGACACCCTTTGCAGGAGGGAAACTGGAGAACAGGTCGAGAATACGATCATCTTCGCTGTCAGCCTCAGACTTGAGGTCCATGTCGAGATGAGGCTCCTTCTCATCGTAGCCAGGCTGGAGGGTATCCTCAGGGACACGATCGGGGACGACTGTTTCGGCGACCATGATGGGCGATCAGTTGAAGAGTCAAGAGAAAGAGACTTGAACTGGCTGGTACGACTGAATGAAACCCTCGAGGTCTGGGGGAACAATGATCTATTTATCTCTGCTGCTCCCAACGTCGTACAAGAGGTCGACCAACAGCCAATATTCAGTGGCACTTTTGATATCCGCCCAATTGAGTAAGTGGCTTTTAATCACTGCATCTTCAAATCAATTCCGCACATCGGGGGCAAGGGACTTTTTGCAAGGCATGCCCCCCTAGAAGAGGAAGCGAGACAAACGATCTTTTGGTGATTGCCAAATAAAGAGTCTGGCATCCACAGATTGGCGGACCTTATCTACGGAAGGGAACCAATTAGAGGGGAGCGGTTGTATTTGGAGCTGCCAAACTGGGAGGAGTATTTTATCGTGTGCTTGAACTTTTGTGCATGAGTCCCTGGTAAATCTAGAGGGACTAGGGGATGGCTCCACCCCCAGATAGAAGAGAGCGGGTGGCACCGAGGGAGGGAAACGGGCGATACGCGCCACATGTCACTGTATGTTACAGGGGGATAAAAGGTTTTATGGTTGGTTTATGGTTGTTATGGTTATCGGAGGGTTACTCTGCATTAGACTGTGAATGGCCAGAGGCTGCCAGTCGCAATATCATTGCCTCACCAAGTTAGCAGGGCCATCACTGAAATCACCCTCTAAATCACCTGATACTTACTTACCTTCCTTACTCACTTACTCTTATCATCCTCTCCGTCCTCGGCGCATCATCTTCAATTCGAGACCATGATCCGAAAACCCGCTTCAATTGCTCATACCTCAATAATCTCCTGACATGTTCTCCGATAACGCATCAATTCTCGCAATGAATAATAAATCGGTATTACACTCCAAACAGCTATCAGCACGCGCTAACCCCAAAGAGTGGGTGTACTCCGCGTGCTGGCCAATGGCTCGGGGAACCTTTGTTGCTCTTGGCGCATTTTGCGGGACCTTTGTTAGTTGGAGAAGGGCCTTTTTGTTGGAGATGCAACAGGGCATCAATGGGCGGACAGCGGAATGGAATAACGTCTTGATAAGCCTAAATGGACATCTGATGTTAGACCGAGGGGCCGGTCTTGTTCTACTGTACAACTGAACAGCGTCATTGATGTTAAGACACCATAATAGTACAGTGATTTACTTGACACTGCACTCTGTAGGTGAAACAGCCTCTCATTACAGTGTATCGCCTCCCCCGCATTCTCTACAGCGTCTGTATTCCGCTGTCGAGTGCCGAGGCCAGGGTTGCCAAGGCCAAAGGGACCACTGCTTGCATTTCTGGGATGATCGACCCTTGCCCTGTGCTATCTCGGCCCCCATACTCGTACTGCAGGAATCACCTGGTGTCATACAAAATGGACTTTTGTCTAGCTTGACATGACCACTATACCCAATTCTACATATCATTCGACCCACTGCGTAACCCACAACAGAGTACCAACAAGATATCCACGATCGTGATGCTATCTCGCCTCCAATTTGAGAAACGCCTACCCTATTGCCACTGAATTAATCTGTAACACTTGATACCGTTGCATGCACCATCTTCATCCCAGTAAATCATCGGCGTTGCCATTGTCGATCAGTACGCAGAAAATGTTCTGGAAGATCAAAAATGTAGCAGATCGTCTTGGCCACAGATACCAAGACCGTTATACCCGTAGCCAAGAATGCGGCGACATGCAGAGTCCCATGCCCAGAATTTTTGACGTCCATGGATAACTTCAACACCAACTCGTCCTTGATGTTATCAATCGCTCGCCACGCGAGCATCTATTTTCATGTTCCAGGCGGATACGGATCGGAATCCCTGCTTTTTTTATACTCCACGTCAGATCGCGAGCAGATTACAGGTCGATATCAATTCATTAGTGAGGTCTTAGTAATATCTATCACTTCAATCGTATTTGAGCATTTCTCGCGATCTTGAAGACGCGATTGAAGTCGTAGTAGCAATTTTTACGATGAAAATGATGTTGAAAACCCGAGCAGTTATTTTCGTTTCCTGTCGCGGTATCATTGAATGCGTCGTTTTGTATCAAAAGGGAGCATTGAACACCAAAGATGCAGAGTGTAGAATGCCTACACGATTGCCACTTGTCACTCAACACCACCAAACCAACATGCTGGTCACCCTAGTGGATTCAAGGCTAAAACCTCTATTTTCTTGTTTCTCCCCGGCGCCGTACTACTTCACATGCTAATGCAACCTACCAACCCTCAACTCTCCATCAATCGCCTATATAGCCCCTTCCCCATATCAATTGGCCACTATCAAACAAGCATATCATTCAGCTCCGACCCAACAGTTAGGGAAAATGCCCCAATCCGGGTTTTCGCCGGGGTCATCCTGATTTACCCCAGCCTGTCAAAGGTTCCTGGGGGTCTAGGGAGCTTCCACTTCGGGACACACACTGCGCTTCCCCGTGAATATCGCCCCACAATCGGGATAGATTACATATGTGCAGGAGGCGAGAGGTATGGGATCTTGTTGGTTACCAGAGGGTGATCCTTCAGGCGGGTTGTGGCGGGTTTTAAAAACCGTTCTTTTGTGCCTTGATAAACCGATATCTACTATGCTGATTTTGGAATGAGATGTTTGGAGTGAGCGCGTGATGGAGAGATTGCCACAGAAGTTCCAGGGGAAGTTGATATACGAGGGGTAGAGGTGTTGTTGTTTGATAATGGATTGCGGCACAGGCGACTATCAAAGTCCTTTTTGAGGGACCTGCCCCAAAGCGTAACTTGTCAGCTTCACTAAATCAATCATCAGACAACCCTATGCAGCATCTTGCCGGAATCCTCGATCGAAGATGGTTTACACGATATCTGGAGACATTTCACTACGAAGTTTGTCTATGGCTTGGACAAGCTACCAGATAACCTGAACGAACCATGATGAAGATGTCAACAGTCCATCTCGAATGACTAGAATATATGCCGCTTATCAAAACGACGACGAGATAAGATATCGGCTGCGAATCATGTCGCTAGAAACAGATATTGCTGTTGGGTTGACAACCGAGTGGACGCGAGCTATTGCTCTGATGAACTGAACTCAAAGATATCAGGAATATTGGCCAAGTCAAGGCATGATGCGAATGGAAGCCTGTCGGCAACCTATACTGAAGATGATAACATTAAACGTTCTGATATCCTCACTCAAACTCAGATCTGCCTCTCCTCCGATACGGTCCCCAACTATCCTCATGGCTCATATCCCAAGACCTGAGAATACCACGTCTTTGCACCGCTCCAGATACTCTTTAGCATCTGCCTCCGTGTGCCAAGCATCATTATACGCAGCACTCAAACATAACTCTCCCTGGAACGTACCCAGAAACAATCCCAACCCATTTCCGAGTTCCTCTCCCGTCACCCATGGGTCTCTCGCCCTGAATGCCCCTATTTCCGGTGCCACGATAGCGTCAGTACGCCCCATACTCGAGATCGATACAGAAGGATGAGCGTTTGGAGCAGGCACAGGTAGGGGACGAGGAGCAGAGGGGAGAGCCGGGGTAGCTTGGGAGAACATGGTTGGTGCGAGAACGTAGAACTCCTCGTCTTGTTTGACTGCGAGGTAGAAGTCTTTGACGGTTTCAAGAATGGAAAGAAACTCCCTCTTGCGAGTTTGTAAGTCTGGTTTGGTCGACACTGGGTGAAGATCCATATCAACAACAAGACTCTGACCAGACACAGAATGGTAGACAGATGCCGGATGCTGAGTTGTACTATATGGCTCCAAACAACTCGAGCGCTCGTTGCGTAGGATGTAGTTGATGTATCGAACTCGCTTCGTCTCTGTCGGTTTATCCTGTAGGTCTCGCACGACCATGGCAGCTGCAGCGTGGAAGACATGTGTCGGCGTAGCTCCAGCCCTTTTGCACGCCGCCAACAGCTGTTGCGTTTCCTCTTTGGTGAGAGTAAGTGCCGTGCGCTGGTGACGACCTGGAAGAAGATCACCCTGTCTATAAGGAAGTGCAAGAATCTCCACGCTAGGATCGGAAGCGGCAGAGGCTTTTTGAGCAGCCATCTGCTTGAGTCTATCCAGTTGTGCCTGGTCGGGCATTTCGGGAATTTGAGCTGCGGTTCGGTAGGAGGGACTCAGGTTTGAAGTTTCACTGCCGTCGAGGGCGGGGGGTTCGTAGGCATGGCCCTTCTCGTAAGCTTCTGCGGCGGAGCATATGAAGTTGTTGAGCATCATCAGAGTTCCGATCCCATCGATGATATCGTGAGGGGAGCGGAAGACAAGGTCTCGCCGGATGGTCACGGATCCATCATCGCTGTTTTCAGCCGGTAGATGTAAAACAAACATTGTCGGGAGTTTTGGAGCAGGAGGGTCTGAGTTAGCCCACTGATTACCAGTCTGCCCGTTGTTCATATGGACAAGAGTCCTTTCAAGCCAGGCGTTCTTATCTGCTTCTCCCTGGACTTCTCTGTAGGTTTTAACCCACTCTCCTGACTCAATGTTCTGAGTAACTTGAGATGCAAGTGTAGGGTGAGCATATCTCAAAGCAAGCCATGCTTTTCCCAAGGCTTTATCAACCTCAAGTTCAGCATCGTCTTGAGACAAGCCCCTGGTGTTCTTGATGGAGAGTGAGACATGACCTGTCATTCCAAAGAACGTGCGACCGCTGCCTTCGTAGAGAACAACCATAGTGGAGTAGAATTGTTCGATCTGATCGATATGGCGTTGCCAAACACCAGGTTTGACTTGATGCCAGTTATAGTTCCGAGTAGTAGTCATTTTGTTTGCTAAAACGAGACGATGCTGAAGAATCTTTGGTTATTGAATCGGTATTTAGCTGAAAAATGTACGCTGGAAAGTCCAGGAAGAAAGGGGATAAGAGTATATGTAGGTCTCTCGAGGTTGATGTCAAGGAGGGACTGTTTGACTGTCGGAATCGCGGTCCGTCTTTCGGAGGTTTCATCTCAACACTCACTGGTGGATCTGGTAAACCAAGGTAAAACTCTGGTAAAATGGCTTCTTGATCCGAAAGTCGGGATTCAAGATATGGGTTGCTTTCAAGGGGCCAATGAGCAATGATTTCACGAAACGCCTTGAGGTTCTGGTGGAGTCCTGATTGTATAGATACAACAAGTGGACTATCGATATTGCCAAATACGGATATTGATAAAAAAGCACGCTATCCGAGCTAGGTATTAAAATCAGCGCGCTTGTCTAAACAAAGAAATCTAGCCAGCGTGTTATATCAGATGATATACAGAGTCAACTCATTCTCCTGCGGCCAAGAAAATGGCTTTCTTGGTATACACTTCTTCATCTCCCCGCACAAAGCCGCAGTCTAGGCGTCGAACAACTCTCAGGTCCTGGTTACAGGCTCAGGACGCAAACATGGAAAGATGAGATTTCTCAAAGCAAGCTTGATCATCTTATTTCCCAACCTCTTACCCCTCGCCGCATACTCCTTCGAGTCGTTGACATGCGGAAACGGCACATCAGGAACTTCCTTTCCCAGAAACTGACACAACGGCTCCCACCCACCCGAGAGCTTGAAGTCCAATAGCTGCTCCTTAGGTACAGTATCTCTGATGTACTGATTATGTCTGATATATGCTGGCTTTAGGTATTCAATAACGTCGTTGGGAGATGGCGCTCTCGTCCAGCCTTGATGAAGCTTGTTGCATGGCCTTGGGCTCAAATATCCTGAAAGATCACCGATCTTACCTCCGAGTGCTCGTCGGATGGGACTTGTTGAGCTTTTAACCACCGCATGCATGCTCGGAAACCACTTCTCGATATCCCGTTCGACAAGAATGACTTTGGAGTCGGGATAAGCTGGGATCAGGGACTCGGCGAAGAAGGACGCGACATCCGATACTGCATCGTATTCTCCAAAAACCTCATCCCATTCAGCGCGAGAGAAGGGTTTGCCGCGGTATGTTGGAATATTGGTAAACGTCGCGTCGCAAGCTCTGTCGAAAATAGGCCATTGCCACTGAAGTTCCTCAAGCTCAGCTGCCTCCCAGCCATGGTGCACATTAGGATATCCAAGGATTTGCAGGGCTTTCATAAGCGATGCAGAACCAGTGCGGGGAGCGCCAAGGCACAGAATTGGCGGCGGTCGTAGAGTCGCTTTCGGCGAAGTCGTGGACTCCTTATCCTTCTCACTCTGCGACGAGGAATCGATAGTCTTTTCTTGGTTGTCCATTTTCAGTCGAATGATACTTGGAGAATGAACAGAGGAAGCTGACAGGAAAGGAAGTGGCCAGCAAGCTCTTCATTAGATCCTGCGTAACGCTAATTTCCCGAGCTCGTCTGAGACACGGAAATCTTACGCCCAGACGGCGCGGATGATCATTATTTCGCCCAATTGCTAGGTCAGACATGGCGCCTGCTGAAACTCAATGTCGATTCCTATACGCTGACGGTAAGCACTTGTCTAGCGGGCGTAGATCAGACCCCATCCTATTCGTAGATGTGATGCTGTGGCAAGGATCTGGTTATGTAAAGCGGCAGAAGACCCTTGTAAATTAAGAAAAAAAGGTTATTCTTGACACCGAGGGCCCGAAATTCCTGTGTAGGCTGACCCGACATCCGATGTCCCTGCAATGCTATGGTGGTGCCGATGGCAAGCATTTGAGTCCAACACTGAATTGAGTAGCAGAATGGTTTATTAGAGTCTTCTTCTTCTTCAAGAACATGTAGCACAATGCAAAAACACCCCCTCTGGCCTCTGCTACGTTTCAGGTACCGATAAAATCTCCCGGCTGATCCTGGTCGGTGATCTCGGAACTGTCGGCATATATCCTGCGTAACCTTAAATCCATGTTTACAACAACTACCGAACTTTGGCTTGGGCGGGCGAAAACCTCAATGCCTCGGCTTCTTGTCCACAAGGTCTCATTGCACGAGTTTGGAGCTTTGCTGTTACGGATCTACTAAATTTGTTAATGAACCTGCAGCGATCTTGACGGAGAGAGATCTTACTTTGCTGTCTTGGGGAGCCTCATTGGCAGTGGTTGTACAGCGCTTTTGTTCTGCTGAATGAATGGCTGGCTGTTCTCGGAGGCTTTGTCGATCTGCAAGCCACCGGGTTTTCCATCAGTGACCTCTGGCAATGGAACATAGCCGCTGTACAAGGAGAACACCGAAATGGCCTCCTGGTCATCGTCTGTACAGTTGGGCTTGTCCGCCTTCAGGCGACCAAACCCACCCAAGACTGAAATTTGGAGCTTTGAGAACTTCTGCTTGAGTCCTTCCTCAGAGATCACTTCACCGCCATACTTGACGACTCTCCATCGTAGATGAAGTCTCAAATACTCTTCGACCCCATCAAAGTCTTCAATCGAGTGGTCGGCAATGTTGTCTCTGATATGGTGAAGCAGATGAATCGTCAGAGGGACCTGAGCACATGAGAGGATCTGTGCTTCAGCTTGTCTCTTGCAGTTCCGGCAAGAGCCCTCTGACGAGCTTTGTCTGCCCCAAAGGAGTATACATGGCCGACGTAGTTGTGCTTCATGAAGTTGGTTGTATCTTCGCCCGGAGGTCCACCTAAAAAGAATTGGATTGTGTAGGACAGCCCATGCAAGGCGTATCTGTCGTACACCACGTTGATGATGTAATCTTTCCAAGACCCTGTCTGACCCTGACATGATCGTAGGCTTTCGGAGATCTCATGGGACTTCTCCGTCGTTTCTATGACATGTACTGTACCTGGGTAGATCGTGTCGATGTGTGATCGAAGCTCTCTTTGGAACTCCTCGCGAATAAATCGGCCGTGTTTTCGTATCGTCCTGTCAGCCACTTCTGCAATGTCATCATACTGATAGTTTAACTCTGTCCAGTCTCGACAAGCTTGTGAGGTCCAAACTTCCTTTTCGGGGACGTTGTACTTTCTATGAAACTGTTCAAGAGAGTCTCTCTCTCTGTCGTCGGTGACACTTGACGTTGTCATACCTGTGGGGTCAGAAGCAGATGACTCTTCGTTGTCAAACCATAATTTTGGGTTGAGGCATTGTCATATGGCTAATAAACGATCTATCTGACTATTAAGTGTCAGAATAGTTCCGAATTCCTTGTGGGATGGGTAGAAACCGACACATGGTGAAGCCAAAAGATAGGATCAAAAGCTGCAACTGGCACGTCGCTCATGTGTCCCATGCCAGTGGCATAGTCACTTCCTCCAGTGAGATTCTTGCACTCATGTCAGCTAGTTCCTCCAGCTTCTTGTCTCATCTTACATGAATATTGTTGTGGATATACTCCAGAGATATGTATCCTGTTTTAGGATATCCTTTGCCTTCAGCTATCCATTTCGTTGACGCAAACTGCCCCCATGTCGAATTATAGCCCTTGGAAAACATCCGATTGACTGCATCTGAAAGACTTCCCGGATTCCATGTATAGTCCTTGGAATGTTGATCCATTGTGCTCCACTTGGGCTTGCCATTAGGACCATTCTCGTGAACTTTTGCAAGGCTGGCGTTAGCTTGCCAGCAGTTCCTTACTCCATGGAGGCCAGTAAAATGATTGCTGGGATTCTTTTCTTCTTCGGGGATGTCCTTCGCTCTGAAGATGCCATATCGACTGGTACTAGATGTTTGGCTCCACTAAGTGCCTGTCAGCAACTCTCGAGCTGGTCCCATTGTGCATTGACTCACTGGAGCCCAATCGCAGTCCTTCTTGAGCGGAAGTTCGTCATGAAATATTGGGTTGTCTTGAATATTCCATTCAGCCTTGTCTTCTGGCATACTGCCGAACGGTAACGGATTTCCAGTCTCTGGATCCTTTTCCGGATTCTCAAAGCCCAGCAATGGGTTGGGATAGAGTCCGCTTTGAGGGTAATGGCTTTGTAGCGTCGTAGGCAGGTAGATTCTGATGGCTCCTTGGGTAAGAACCGGAGGACAAACCAAGTCTTCATGGTACCTTTGTCGCCTAGCCCAATCCCAGTATGGCATCCGCCAATGATTTGCTGCTGTGTACCACTCGGTTGCCTCGGAAGTTAGTAGTCCATGCATGCTCGCCCAGTCGTCGACGATAAGCTTCATATTCTCCCAAATCCGTTGCTATTTATGTCAGAGTTGAAGCCAAAGTGTCGAAGATAAACCGTACCTCGAAGAGGAGCATGTAAGGTCTGTGCCATGCAGGGAAATTCAGGCTGTTATGGTTACAATATCCACCGAAAGGTTGATGGCCAGCCTTTTTCGTCCTCTTATCCGGCGCATGTTTGGGTTCAGGTGCTCCATCCCAGGCAACCTCGGGATATCCATGCTAACCAAAGTTCAATAAAGCACCTGTGATATGGAGAGATGTTTACTTACGATTCCGGCAATCTGGAAGTAGGAGAGCTTATCATCGACGGGCATAGACTTGAAGCGCTCCAAGGCTAACACGAATAGTGTCCATTGCTTCTTCTCTCCCGGATCCTCTGAGTTGGCAAGAGACGATATTTCCTTACGGACTGGAAGACCTTCAACGTAGGGAATATCTCCAGGGTATCTCACGGCATTCAGTGGCCGAGGAAGGCCTTTGATGCCGTATGTTCCGTCTTCAAAAGGCAGAGCGTCACCCATAATAGTGGAGTTAGCTCTATCACGACCTTACATGGTATAAAAGTGGGCTGGTGGTGCAGAAGGCTTCTTATAGCTTCTAGCTATCCACAGTCTCACAAATACTTGTACCTGCAATTATGACGCAAAGCGAAACTCTTGTGCTTCAATGTAGAAGCCAAACCCAGATCTGCCGGCTTAGATCTCCACAGGTCCTCACGAATACCCAGGCCGATAACCCGGCTGCCCTGCTCGCTACTCCAGTAACAAAACATCAGCTCCAAAGTTCAGCCAATATGACGAAGGTCAAGAGTAATCACGAATCTCAGAGGTCAAAGCTCAACCATTCTTGGAATTGAGTGTCTCACAATACGCATCCTTTGGGAATTTCACATGCATTAGACCAAGACCTCAACTGTAGCGAAGCCAACGTCACAAGCTGAAGAGGCCCCAGGATCTACGGCACTAGTAGCAATCGGCTTATCTGATTGGCCATTAAACGAGATCGTCAGTGGTAACGAAGCGCCACGGACGGAAGAGCCCGCTTAGTTCAATACTGAGCGACAGAGTACACGACACTCAAAATGATCCCTTAAAGTACTCGAGATATAAATATCTGTAGAAGACAAACTTGCTTCAGTCCTCAAACCCTTCTCTCTTTCCTTATCCACAGCGCCCAGCCCATATGAACACCAACTGTGAATATTCCAGTAACGACACAATAGAGCCAAATCCAGTTCGACACGTGCCGGTCTTGTTGCTCAAAGCTGAAGAAAGAAGTACTAAAGAAAGTCTTATCAGACAAGTCAGAAGAGTCAAAGGATCAAGGTTTGTTGAAGTCTTACCGCCACAAACGTCGCAGGCAGGAATGCGAGTGTAACCCATGCTATTGCTCTCATATCAGAGCTGTCTCGAAGTGCTGCCTCGGTCTTTTTAAGGTTCAGGGCGTTGTCACGCTGTGCCATCAGATTGAGACACTATATCTAATCAGCTGCCGCTTTCTGAAGATGTTTTGAGAATTCCAGGGACTCACCGCTTGCATCTGCGCCTCTGCTCGCTTTGCGAGATAGACGCTTCTGGCTCGATTATTACCAGACCACGTCTTGAAGGCTGAAATCTTCATTCGAATTGAGGACGTTGCTCTCTTCCAAGAATCGCCATCAGTGTTGAGTCCACCAAGGCTGTCACTTAGCCCTTGTAGCCAGTCAAGTAAGTTCTCATTGACATGACATTTGGCCTCGATCATGGCGCAGTCCGAAGCGATGGAAGTCAGCTTTCCCGGAGCAGCTTCAAAGTCAACATCCTGTTCGTGGCGCCGCTCCCAAACCTTTTCACCGTAAGCATTATGATTGAGTTCTTGATGGCGTTTGTTATCGTGATAGTTCTTGTGAGTTCCTGTTCTCTTCTCTGCCGAGTAGAGAGAATCTCTCATGAGGGTGAGCCTCCCGGCAGTGCCTTCTATCCTCTGTTCCATTAGGATGAGTGGCACAAGAAGAGGGTGCCATGAAATTGCTTTGAGAGCCTGTAGTCGATGCAGCAGATGCTTGACGTCAGTCTTGTGCAACATGTGAGCTACGATATGTGTGACTCTTGAGGTTGGAGAGTGGACAACGGAGATGCTGAAGTTGGCAAGGTTGGAATCCCATATCTCTGGTTTGACAACGAAGCCTATGGTTCTGCTTGTAAGCCTATGGCACTCTGAAAGGGAGACCAAAGATTTATCTTGAACTCTACCTTTAAGGCCTGCTTGCAATGGAACTTCAAACCAAGTGGGAGGCGTCTGCATCTGCTCGGTACAAATGAAAGAGTCCTCAAGGTGGAGCAAGTCGAGGTGCTCCCTAAATCCTTTCCACGACAGAGGGGGAGCATTGCCGTTTTCGGTGTTGAATGGCAAGATGCTGTAAGGATTAGAATAACGTATGTAAGCCAACGTAGAGGATATCAATGAATCTTCTATTTGGAAGGACGGCGCACTTACATCAATCTGAGAATGCCCTTTGGTCCATCTTCCCGTGGAAGCTTAAATGAAGTTAGCATGGAAAGGATCTCGATAAACTCTAGTTCGTACCTGAAATACTTCAGCAAGGTCTGGCGCGGCTTTAGGGTTATCTGACTCGAGGGGGACCTCGGTGTATTTGATTTCACTCTCACGCTGTGGCTAAGACGTTAGAATCAATCAGTTGAACATTGACAGTTTCTCATACAGATCCTTCCCGAACTTCCACAAATCTTGCGTCTTGTGACCCAACGAACTGATCAAAGAAAGTGTCGCGTGGAGTGTTGGTGAACTTTTGTATCCAGGGTTTGACACAGCCGGTAGATGAAAGAGTAGGTTTTGTAGATGTCATCGCTTGAAAGAAAAGAATTGTAAGCTGGGGAATACAGAAAATGACGAGGTATGTAATATCAGCTTGTGAGTTAGAAAAGGAGATATATAGGATGGGGTCAGAATGCAGCCAGGCGGCTTCCTTTAAATAGTAAGCTCCTTTTTCCACTTCTAAAGTAGGCAACGAGGCATTCTGACTAAAGTGGCAGTGCCTTGCGGCTTAAAATTACAAGTAATTGGAATTGTGTATCTTGAATTATTCGTACTACTGATATTACTGTTTCTATATGGCGATAACAACTTCCTGGAATAGATAGGCTGATTTAACATCCTTATTCGATACGGATGGAATTGAGAATATATTCATTTGCGATTAGGCAGAGACTTCTGATTTCGAACTCGCCACAAGTGAGGTTGAAAAGCTGCAGGTATTCCCCCATCTATTGACAATAGTGCTGGCCTAGACATGGGTCCTGCAGCAGCTGAAAAGTTAGCTGCATGCAAAACGCCTCGGTGCAACCCGCCACCAGTATTTCAACGCATGGCGCGTAATGTTCGAATAGCTGCTTCACAACCGTATAATAACACTTGAGCCTCACAGAATCTCAAGTAATATTATTAGACTTCATCTAGCCAAGCGGCTTGGGAGTGCAATACACTCTCCTGGAGTTCGAGGATGCCCGTGCAATAAACTAACGGTGTAAAATGACTTCAACCGGCCAATTGAGAAGATCTTCCCACGGTGAACCTTTGACCTTTTCAACAATGGCAGTAATCAACGTTTCTGCCCAATTCTCAAAGAACCAATATTCCGATTCGCCCCAGTATAGTAGAATATCATAGTACGCCAGAATGACAAGAGCCAGAGGATGTCCCGACACAGCTAGATCCAAGAAATCCCGTGACACAGACATGGGCCATGAGAACAGCACTCTCAGCTCTGGCGGTGATACTTTATGCAAATTTGCCAAAGCGTCATTGACGCGGTCGGTGATGGAAACGACCGCAGAAGTTAGTGCAGTTCTGGACTGATCTTCCATCGAGTCTGATGATATCCGCCGTGCAAGCTCGGGTAATCGTGCATAAAGACCACGAAGAAGGTAGCTATTAACATGCTGATGCGGTGTCTCACCGAACAGTTCTTTCAGAGGCCCGTTCATGAGATCCGCGGCTCCGGGTGACTGAAGAACAGCCTCCATACCGTTTACGAGAGAGAATATCTCCATCAAACTCTGAACAGGCTGCGAACATCCATGGCTGCGAAAATCATCGCAGTTCGGAAATGCCGCGAATTTGTTGACTACTATGAACGTCGTGCTAGCGTATAAGGCATGACAGTTTGACGAATTGACTGGTTCGGAGAGTGCTTCTCTGAGCCCACGGAGAGAAGCATTCTGGTGTTTTGACGCTTGTAGGAGGTAGAATTGTCTCTTTTCGGGGTGAAGGTGAGCGAGGTGATAACCTGAGAAAGCCAATATCTGCCGGAGAAACCAGGGATATGCTAAAGCGACTTGTGGTACATGTTGCTGGAAGGTTGGGATGGTTCTCTCGTTGAAGACCATGGTTTTGTACGTGACGGTGGTGTAGTGAAGCATGAGTTCAGCGGTAGAAACCCAGCAATCAGGTTCATCGAGAGGACTGGAGAATAAGGAGCCGGATAATAGAGATGCTGGACTACCAGCTGATAGGCTATGGCTCGGTGCTTGGAGTGAGCGATTGGTCAGAGGTTTTTGTTCTTGGTAGTCATCCGATTTGACGAGCTCCAAGCTACATCGGACTCTATGCCTGACACATGCGGAACAAGGGACTTCTTCGCCACACTGTTACTCAATTAGATCTGTGTCACTAGTCATGAGAGCCGACTCTATTCGCATACCTTGACTCGCCGCTGTTTGCAACGTATGCAGCCATTTCGGGACTTTTTGTACCCCACGCGAGTGGATTTGACCTGATCCGTCTCCCCGTCCATGAGAAAAGACGACCTTGAACGCACAAGGCAGCGAAAGAACAGTGGAGGGTGATTATGGAATCTCGCACTCGTTCCGAGTGGAATTTGGGGAAAATTGAGTGGTTCTGATGAACGGGGGGAGTTTGTTTGATTACCAGAGGAAATCGGACAGTTCAATCTGCCCGATCCCGAGCTTATGACGAACGCGAACACGAAGCCGAGGTAAGCCTGGCCAATAGAGGTTAGTGAATTGGAAGGATTACTGGGGGTATTTAAATGCTGACAGGGAGCGTCATGATTGGCAATTTATTGTTTCTATTTTGACTTCTCATGCGATAACACGGTAATTTATATGAAGCACTCATATATTCACAACTGCCTTAACTTCTATATACACAAATATGTTCACTGAATTTCATCCATTTCGCCTCGGTCTGTTCCCATCGCTTAGTAGAGCGATCGTCGTCGAAAGTCCATGGGCACACGAGCAGCACGACGACGACGAAGACCTCGCTTGTACTTTGATCCAGGAGTAGGAACGGGCGTAGGAGCAGAAGCGACAGGATCAGGGACAGTAGAGTTGTTACCACCAACCTTGAAAGCAGCAATCTTCTCAGCAGCGTGCTCGGCGGCAACCATGATGATTGCCTGGGTGTTACCGGTAGGAAGATCGGGGTGCATAGAGGCATCGACGACAAAGAGGTTATCGGTACCGTATACCTTGGTGTTGAGATCAACGACAGCGCTGCCGTTGGCTTTTCGGCCGTCGTCGACGCCCATCTTGGCGCTGCCTATCCAGTGATCTCCGCTGATCATCTTGGTAGCGAGGATATCGTCAACGGTCGCACCGGGGGTGATGTAGGAAAGGGTAGAGTTGCTACCGCTGGTGAGATCAAGCCAGTACTGAACAAAGTCAGCCATAGCCTTGCGATCCTCCTGGTCGATCAACCAAGGCTTGGTGTTGAGGACGGTGTTTCCACCAGCGGTAATACCAAGCTCGCCAACAGTGGAGGTACCGTGGGTCAAGAATGTTCGGACAGTGATGATGCCGTCGGCCATGGCACTAGCAGTACCCTGAAGGTAACGAACACGACCATCAGCGCCCTTGGCAGAAGTCCAAAGATGCATGCGCTGAGCAGCCTGGGTGATGGGACCAGAACCCTGGTAGTAAAGCTCCAAGTCAGACTTGACAGGATCAGTAGCAATGTTGTTGAACTTGTAAGTGGTGAAGTTGCTCTTCGTCTTAAACTGAAGCATGACCTGAGCGTGGTCCTGGAGATGATGGCCAACTGGGAGGTCAATGAAGTCTGAAGCAGCAGGAAGAGTGACACCAGTCTTGGAAGCGCCCTGCTTGACGATAGCGAGGGCATCGGCCTTACCAATACCAGCGTTCCAGAGAAGACGAGGAGTTGACATGGCACCAGCAGCGAGGATGACCTTACCGCCAGCCTTGACCTTGATGATCTGCTTGCTACCGTTGGCAGCTTGAGTCAAAACACCAGTGATCTTGCTGCTTGATCGAATGGGCTGGATAACCTTTGTCTCGAGCTTGAGAGTAAAGTTAGGCAGGTTCTTGGCGAAGGGCATGTAAGTGCGAGCAGGACCAGCACGCATGTTGTTCTTGATAGACCAAGAAGGACGAGAGTAAACAAGGTGCTTCTCGTTAGGCTCCTCAATAGAGTCAACCTCCTTCCAGCCCTTGGCGCTCAAGTATCCAGAGAGGATAGTGTAGGTACGATCATCGTAGTACTTTCCGTCATCAGAGGGAGAAGTAGTGCCAGGGTTACGCTCGTACAGACGATCAGCAGCCTTGGAGAGATCAGCCCAGCTCCAGCCCTTAGGCCAGCGCTGGAAGTCACGCTCAGGAGGATGAATGAAGTTGAGACCGTTTATCGAGCTTGATCCACCTAGAAGACAGCCAGCGGTAGAGGCGGTGTCACTACAGAACTTGGTTCCAGACATGCTGGTCATGCTGCTGCCGAGAGCGGGGATATCGTAAGGAGTGAGGGTGTTGTTCCATGGGAGAGCCTGGGCAGCGTTACCGAGAGCGACGGTGTTAGCTGGGCCGCGCTCGATGAGAAGAACACTGGCGCCAGACTCGGCGAGACGTTCAGCGGCGATGATACCGGCAGGACCACCACCGACGACGATGACATCGTAGGTAACGTTGGAAGTAGTGGGAGGAAGAGTGGTAGAGTTTCCAGGAACGCCAGGGGTACCAGTTCCAGGAGCAGGAGTAGTCTCCTTCGCCATATCAGCCCAGGCAGCAAACTTCGCAGAAGCAGCCTTCTTGATATCAAGACCGAACTGTCCAAAGCCCGCACCGTGGTACGTCAGAGCACTCTCAGGGTCCGAAGGGGTATCAACATCAATAGACGACCAAGCATATCCAACAACAGGAGACTCTCCAGTCAAAGAAGTAGTTTTCTCAACAACACAACCCTCACAGAGGAAAGTATACGAGATATGGGTGCTGTTGACAAAAGTGCCATCAGGAATAGGCGTAGCCTTGACGGTAGTGTTGGTGTAAACGTCAGGATTGGCGTACGAGTTCGCAAGACGAAAGCTCGTAATGATGTCATCACCATTCGCCCACGCCACGAAGAGAAGACCGTTCACCATACCGCCTCTGAACGAAATACCACCCCAACCCTCCTTCTCACGAGGAAATACCATCTGGGCGATGAGATCTTTACCCAGGGTCTCAGGGACCGCGATACCAAGACTATAGCCATCGTCGACAAAGCGTTGGAAGTCGATACCGGTCTTGGGATCGGTGTAAGCGGAGGATCGAAGACCTTGGGCTGAGGCGAGACCCAGAAGGGCTGCCATGCTGGAGAGTGTGAAGCGCATGGTGAAGAATGAATGTATGTTTCAAGAGAGTGAGTTTAGACCACCAGGGTCTTGTTAAAGAATGGAATATACCGCGAGCGGTAGAGAAAGAAAAACACCGTACTGGCGGTGGAAGAGAAAGAAAGGCGGCGACAGAGAGCGTAGCTTGAACAAACCCTCACTCTACACGACGAACATTGACATCCTATATATCTTTTACCCTCCGCTGATCAGCGGATCCGATGCAGTATGCCTTAATGTCCGACAACCATAAACATACGTACACCAACCGGAGGAAATCCCTCGAAAAACAGCATTCCCCTACAAGGATACTATCACCTCAGACCTTGTACGTCCCAAAACCTGCGCGTCAAGTTATTCAATCCTTCAGTGGACACAAATAACCCCTGTAAAAGCAAGCGCGCCAACGGAAAAGGATGGTTGTTGGTGGATTTGTTTCAAATATCGAGGCTGCGATTGGCGGGGTATTTAATCTTGCGAAAAGTGCTCGTTTCGTTTCATAGAGGTCTATTAAGGGGTCTGGGCGGAAGAGGCTCTTTTATGCTCGTGATTGATGGTTGAAATGGTAAGGATTTAATTGGATGGGATTGGAGAGCGTGTTTGGGATTGATTGTGACGGAGGCTTGCATACTGGGATGATAAACCAGTTTTCGGGTTTTGTCAGCTCTTATTGTACCAGAAGTATAGCACCCCATTACAATTAGTATTTACTGAAAAGGACAACTCTATCATGCGAGTAACTAAACTTGACTAATTCGAATGCGTTTGATGGTAAACGTAGTCTTGCTGTGTAATGAAATTGAATGGTGGCTTCGTTTGATGATAAGTCCCCATGGAGTCTCCATCACCATCAAGCGACGTGGGTCAAGAGTAGACGAAAACAAGCTTTCTAGAACGGAAGCTATCTCCTGATCATGACGGCCCCGTTGATAGCGTGCTCGGACAAATCTGACGGTATAGTGGACTGCTCGCGGTACCTGAAACCGTTGTCGATCGTTGCCTTCTTATCATCTATCACCGGTAGCATGATGATAAGGAAGGAATGACGTGGTAGTCATGATTGTTCATCGATGGCTGACTGTTCAAGAAAGTGAACGACTCTAGGGTGAGCTCGTAACGGGAAACCGGTATAAAGAGCCACGCCTTTTGCAACAACAGCCTACTAAATCAATTCAGCTTTCTTATTGTTTGTGTTTTTATCATATGTGCTGAAATCGGGGTTTTCGTATTATTGTATACAACAGACCTTCGAATCTCTCGGTTTCCTTTTCGCCCTCTCCATCAATTCGTGGTCATCCACGGATGAGTATACGCCGTATGCGATGCACTATTCAAATCTAGTCGTGCCTGACTGAAGTCTGCAAGATTTTAATGTCCATATGAATACGAAAACAATAAGCTTAGTGTGAGCCCCATGATGGGCAAGGAAACCATGCTGACACCCTTCAGCAGAAGTTTCTTTTATCCGGTTCATCCGATCGGTTCTAAGATGCTCGACATGAATTTTGCATCTTCAATCACACTTTCCCATAGAGTAGCGTAACTTAAGAGCCGAGGCCCTAATTGACATCGTATTGTCACCTTCCTGTCTAAATCTCCCCCAATGTCTCCCTATCAAAATGGGAAATGATATACCACTATCCCCGCGCTCGGCGTCTATTCAACCGAGACAACTTCCCCTACCATTCCGCACCTCAACGAATGATTTAAACTCTTACACTAAAAATCGCTGAAACAATGCCGAGATCACCGAGTGCACCGCACCTCGTGGCATCAATCCCAAACAAAATGGTATCTTTTCCAGAAGCGGAACTTTAATATCTCGATTCCATCAATCGGCTTACATTCAAGTGCCGGCCCAATCCTAGTGAGCGTCTGGGGTCGATATGTTTTCTGAATGGTGGGAAAAGGCTTCATATCCCTGTTTCATCAGGCTTGGCACAGACGGAGACGGACCAGAATAGGTAAACGCGGAGTCTAGATCGCGAAGTCTGTTTTGTAAAACGAATGATCAGCTGGATGTCAGTTTGGGGGTTAATTGATGCAATTTAATTGCTTGAAGTAGATATATACGGCTCTGGGCACTTCTTGGGTTTCATTATACACTCGTCAGTGTTTTTATCTGAAACTCAATTCATCATGAAGTTGTCTCTTTCACTTGCGGCGCTCGCCGCTGGAGCTTTCCAGGTTGTGTCTGGACAGACAGTGTACTTTGCTGGTAAGTAAATTGGCGATGGTCTCAAAATAGACGCTGATCAGATGAAAGGTGACTCCACCATGGCAAAGAATGGAGCCAACGACGGTGTAACTGACGGCTGGGGTAACCACATCGGCAAATATCTCAAGGTCACAGCCGTCAACAAAGCCATCGGCGGTCGATCAGCCCGCTCCTACACCAACGAGGGCCGTTTCACCGAGATCGTCAACCTCGTCAAGAAAGGCGACATCGTTGTCATTGAATTCGGCCACAACGACGGTGGTTCCCCCGAAAAGAACGACAACAACCGCTCTGACTGTCCCGGCACCGGCACAGAAGTATGCATCTCCGACAAGACCGGCGAGAAAGTGTACACCTTCGTCTTCTACGTCTCACAAGCCGCCAAAGCCCTCGTCGCCAAGGGTGCTACTGTCATCCTTAGCTCTCAAACTCCCAACAACCAATGGGAGACTGGAACGTTCGAGCCCGGAGCTCCTCGCTTCGTGGGATATGTTCCTACTGCTGCCAAGGCTTTGAACAGTCCCAGCGTTACTTACGTTGATCACTTTGCTGCTGTTACTAAGATGTATCAGAAGCTGGGTAATGCAAAGGTTAACTCTTTGTATCCTAAGGATCATACGCATACTAGCCCTGAGGCTGCGGACCTCATTGCTAAGGCATTTGTTCAAGCTATTGATGAGGAGTTGAATGGGAAGACTAGCTTGAAGCCTTATATCAAGACTCCTGTCACCAAGGTGTACTAAGGTTGGTTTGTTCGAGTGTCCAAATTGGGATAATACGCGAAATTGTATATAACCTCTTTGTATATAGTGGTCATGATCATGATACTTGAAGATAGTGTATATGAAACATTTGTTCACGCTAGTCACAGCAACTCAGTGAAATAAATCTCGATCTTGTACTTATTATCATAAATCCTGTATTAAACCCTGCCTGCTCTTGATCCTAACAAACCAAACCTTCGTCATACTCTTCAGTTCCGTACAACAACAGCCTCCTTAACAAATGATCCCTCAACCGCAATCTTCACCAAGAACCTCGCCACACTATTCGGCGTCGCACTATCAGACATACCCATCCCTTCACCAGCACTACCCAGTGTTTCAACAACCTTGTCCGTCTCCTTCCCAAACTCCAATCTCACAGCTCGCACGAGAGTCCAATCCATGTCCGTCGACCGAATTTCCTTATCCAACAGATTATGATCCTCCAGAGCGTACTTGATATTGGTCCATCCCATGAACCCTCTGCTCAGCCAAGGTAGCTTGTCCCATGAGTTCCCAACGCCCGCCGTTGACATGACGACAATGCGCTTGATGCCCGCATCTTTCAGAACCTCGCAAGCATTGGCGCATGAGTCTGCGAGAAAACGAGGAGGTGAAACTTGAGCTGCGAAGGGACTGTCTGATTTGCGGACTGTGTTGAGAGTCATGATTGCTGCAGACGGCGTCAAGCCTGGAGCAGCTGTAAGAGCACGGCTGATATCGTCTTTGGAGAGGGGCGATCCGGTAACAACAGTGAGGCCAGGCTGATAAGAGACTTTGCTGGCATCGCGTACAAGTGCTACAGCGGTGTGATGTTGGGAAAGAAGTTCGGATATGACATATTTGCCAGTTCTGCCTGTTGCGCCAAGGAGGAGGAAATGCATGGCTTTGAAGGAGGAGGCTTTGACTGAGGAGGCTTATAATACCTCAGCGAAAAGTTGAAGAAGGATGGTAGCTTCTGATGGAAATTGAATGATGAGAGGAAGTTGATTATGATGAGAAGAGTATCAATGGCTCAATGACTTGTTTATATACATGGACCTGCATCTTGGGCTGAACAGCGGAGTCAGCCCCTCATTGGTCGGTTCGGTCAGCATACTGGTATGGGATGAGCCGCAATCTTACGCACAGATCCGACTCGCGTCTCGGGCTTACAAATTCGTGTCGGACTTAGCAATGGAATATCGCGGCATGTAATGAGTCATTCGTCTATCTAGATTGCTTTGCTAAGCTACTACCAATTCCCCGGCGCATATCATAGTCCTTCAGTCGTTCGTTGACAATATTCGCCAACTCTTGCAGTTGATCGTTTTCCCCCCTTAGCTTGGCATCAAGATCTGGTGAAGTTTCTAAAGTTCCAAGAAGAATGATTTTCAGTATTAGATACAAGATGCGCAGGAAGTTGTCAGAGATAGACTCAGACTCTCCTGGTAGTGTCTCCTTCTGAAGAGTTTCAAGAGACCCAAGCCATGAGTGCAAGCCATCAAGCAAGTCCCGTCTTTCGGAAAGAAGTGAATGAGCCTGTTCCTCCGGCTGGACCATCGCAGTCTTTTCAAGAAGCGCGATAGTTGACGTCGCCACTTTGGTGAGTTCCGCTCGCATGTTTGGCGCCAGTTTTCGATCATTCGTCTCAGTAGGTGGCGTCATTATGCTGGAAGCTTCTGAGGGGTGTTGTTCTGTGAACCTGCAAGGCGCAGCAAACAGCTTTATAATAAAGATGTCCAAGGAAGGCAGGCCATTATGACGCGCGGGCATTAGGCCATCTGTAGTCAGGTACGGTCTGGCGCGGTACTCGCGCAGGATATTCAGTCCACGAATTATATGCAGTCCCATGGCCGAGAAGTTACCACGGACTTGCTCAACGCTGATCAGGACTTGGCAACAAAGCAATGCAGATTTCAGGCTGCCGGGGCTGGGGTATGCGAGATTCGATGCAAGACTAGTCAAAGCCTTGCTGTATTGCTGAAGACCATAGTTGTAACTCAATTTCTGCTGTTCGTCAGCATCACATACATCTCCTTCTTTCTTTGACTCGAGATTTCCACGAAGAGCCCTGAGTGACAGCAGAGCATGGCGTATTGAATCGTGAGTCAAGCTAGCTTGGAGGACCTGCTCTGCCTCTTCATTACAGCTCAGCTCAACGTCGAATATTGTTTTGGTAGAGAAATAACGATTAAGGTCGCCGGTACTCAGTGGAAGTTCTTCGATAGCGGGATCATGCGCAGAACTTGCATCATCCAAGCTTGGCTGCGTCGTGCTGGCAGTGTGGTTGGAGAAAGGTCTAAAGACAGACTCATAACCATCGCATTTCCGGCCAGTCTTGAGACACTTCTCACAGAAGGGCTTGGCTTCGTCACACTTGATCTTTCTGATTCTATTTTCGGTCAGTAGACATTGCGAGCATGAAATAGTGGAGTCTTGACTGACCGGCATGTTGCGCACCCCGTCTTCACCTTGGTTCGGCCTCGAGAGGCTGGTTTCGGGGCAGTCATGGCGCAAATTGTTATGTAGCTGAAGATCTGCAAGGTTTGAAAGAGGAAAAATACCGAACAGACGAATGAACAGCTAAAGAGGTGAATTGTTCGAAGGATCGAGTCGCTTCGCCTTGGTGATCCGTCAAAGGTTAGGGTCCAAAGTCAGCACTAACCCCATTGGGAAGCAGGAGCGAACAACCCAATCGCTGTCGAGTAACTGTGAACCGACTTCTCTTGGTGGTGGACCAGGGTAACTATCCACATACAAGGACACTCCTGTAGGCTCCTCATGCTTCAATGAAAGTGATTCAAATGTCACCAGTTGCGCAAGGCTAGGAAATTTGATGGAGGGAGTTGGTTCACAGAATATCCAGATCATCCTCATCGATCTTCGTTTTGGTGAGGCCATATGACAATCAGGACATGGAAACTTTACTTCGGTTCATGGCTAAGGGCAGATCGTTTTATTCACAGCTATTATTTTATCATACGATTTCGTTGATGCCACGCTAAAACCTTATGATTCCTGCCCACAGCAGACGACAGTGTCACACAAAAGACTGCGTCTGCGTCCAAAAAAATTCCCAAGTCCCTGCCTCCTCCCTCCGCTAGCCCATCACTCTCTGATGTCCAAAGTAGTCGCCCATTACGATGATTTACTGGCGAAAAAGCTCAGCAGCTTCCGCCGAGGGAGCGTCCTTGACCTTCACAGCTCCAGTGATACAAGTTGCCTTGATAGCCTCCTCAAACTGGGTGAAGTCGACATTTCCATAGGACTGGATCCAGTCGTGGACGCTTGGGAAGATTTGAGAAGCGTCAAAATTGTGCCCAATACCTTTGAAGACCAAGGATTGGCGAGTCGGGTCGACGGTGTGTCGCTCACCCAAGTCATCACGTGGGTTGCGATCATAGATCAGCCAGACAGGATGTCTAGGCGCAACAGCATCGATGACGAGGACATAGTCAGTTTCGGGCCAGTATGAGGTCTTACTGTCGCCATTACCCCTCTTCAGCAACTGCCCAACAGGGAGGACCAGGGCAGGAAGAGACTCGCCGGCTCCATGAAGGGCGGAAGTCTCGAGAGAAAGGAGTCCCGGATGAACATCGCCGTCGGTTTCTTCATGGCTCAGAGCGGCAGGCCATGGTGAAACGGCAAAGGTGTGTTCATCATTGGTGACCAAATCAAAATTGTCCATGAAATCATCGACCAACTCAAACCGAAGGTCACAGATACCCGGGACGTTTGCAAAGTCCGCAGTGGTGAGCTTCTTAAGCCACTCCTGAGGTGACTGACGCGGGGTGAAGTCGACCCTGGATGCCATATTAAAGAATGGAATCAAGCTGTTATCGCGGTCGGTTTCTTCCTCGAGTCTCTGCATGTAGACTGATGGGGGAACTAGAGTGACGAGATTAGCATGGTTCGGCAGCATGTTGAGGGGAAAGTCCTTACCTTCGAAAGGATCACCAATAGCCGCATTGATCTCGGCGAAGCGAGCTTCAGAAATCTCGTTGTTCTCCATTGTGTCGGTAGCCACTTGCGATCGAGCTTGGTAGAAGAGTGTCGACAACGTGGATGACAACAATAGGCGTGTTTACCTGATAGATAATTTGTAGGTTAGTAGTGTCCTCTAATATGTTATTGTCTTTGTGCACGTTCGTACCGAGAATGCTGTGAGCACCTAAGCAGGTACTGAATGTTGTTTGTCGATTCAGA
Organism: Fusarium hostae; assembly: GCA_002234235.1. NCBI lineage: Eukaryota > Fungi > Ascomycota > Sordariomycetes > Hypocreales > Nectriaceae > Fusarium > Fusarium hostae. The sequence continues at coordinate 45,048 of NJCR01000896.1, forward strand.
TGATCGGTTTGAGACCAAAGTCCAAGGCGCTGGGTTGTGTTCCGTAGTGTTTGAGGTACGGAAAGGTTGGGTTGTCTTTGATAGGGATCAAAGACTGATGTGGTAGAAGGGAAGGAATCCTTTGATGGTGGGAGAAGGATGAAGAAGGAAGAAAGAAAGAGGATCAAAACAGAGAGGGAGAGGAGCAATATATTATCTGGTTTGGCGCTAGTGGATTGTTGTGAATCACCGTCACGGGCATCAGTGTTGTGCTGCCAGTGCCAGAACAATGCCCGGGCCAGTGCCAGAACAATGCCCGGGCCAGTGCCACTGACATGCACTGCCTGTCGCCTAAGGAAGGAGAGGAATGGAAAACAGGCAGCAATACTGAGTCACGCCTCTCTTATTGTCCTTCTATTCATGACGTATTGATGTTCATTTGTGTTCTCGAACAAACGTGGTGGGCCAAGAACAATGCCTGCCCCCTTGCCCTGCTCCTGTACCTCATATTGAAGTGACTACATCACCAAGATAAAGAGCCTGTAGAATTTTTCGTTGTTGGATGTAAGACTCATGTAAAATTGCTCTGCCATTTGATATCTAAAGGTGTAAGAGTTCTCACTCCTCCGGATACATGTCGGTTTTCCCAACACTACATCTGAGCTTTCCATTTAACAATAACTATATCGCTATATTCTGCTAATAAGCCTGAACAAAAGTGTCTACTAATCACAAGATTCCTTCCTTCCTCCAGTGAAACTTACTCAGATAATGCATTGCCCAAGGGATGAGTGGATTGAACTTGACGCTCGTCGAAACACGTGAACGTGATGCCGAACCTCTTACCCTGAAATGCAAGTTCTTCAAGTCAAAATCGCACGTTGTGCAGACATTCCTGAGGGATTCACTGAGAGGATTCTACTTATCCCATTACCCTTGTATCGTATTTCCTCTATCGGCCACTGTTTCTGTCAAGGAGCTTATAAAAGCCTGAACCGAGATCTAACACCTGCCCGGTTTCTTCGAGATGTACTTAGTTGTTTAGCACATTTTTTGAGATTTACAAGAGCCATCAGCGTCCTAATCAATGCTATGCTGTTTGCTCAATACATGCCCAACAATCGACAGTCCATACAGAAACAATACAGTGAATGTTGGACCGCCTTGACTCGAAGGACTACCTGGACCGGAGAGTGGGCAGAATTCCACTACTTCCAAGAGTTGAATGACTCGTCAGAGATGCGATAGCTTGGGTATGTATCTCCGAACATGATTGTGAAGATATGGGACTGGCAAAAGCCGATATTAGAGGCTCTATAAGCAGAATATAAATGCCCGAAGGTTCCTAAAGCTGAAAGAAAGTGGAATAGCGTTTCTGGAGCCGGCTTTGTCTGCAGAGGTGCTTGTACAATTAGACATATGCCATACCAACTTCAGCAAACTATTGGCATGGCTTTGGCACTATGAATACATTTGTCAAAACAGCTCATGATAGCCGTTATGGTATCCCGCCCCCTAAATACACGCGGAAGTCGCCAAGGGACATTTCACTCGTTATGATGTCGTAGCGCCTCTTGAATCTCTCTCTCTGTTTAGCCTAATGCAATATTAAGCGCTCTTTATACATAAAGTCATTTTAGATGTTATGAAGAGAGAGGAGGAAGCAAAGAGAATAATGCACAGAATAGAATTGAACCAAGCCTTACTCGTACAGAGACTTGTGCACATTCCTCTTGAAACCTTTGTAAAAGAATGAACAGTCGGAGTGTGAAATTTGGGACAGGATGGGATACAGGAAGGCTAGTACTCCGTACGGAAAGATTCGAAGGTAAAGGGGTTACTTGCGTTGTATTTCCTCCTCTTTTTATGAATTGGCAAAAGACAAATACTTCAAGCTATTTCTGAAACTTAGGACTTGGGTATTGTATTAGCAGGTGTGAAAGACAATAAGGAGTGCTGTTGTTGCTAATGTACTTCTTCTCTTTGGCTCCTTCTGGGCTATCTGTCAGTGTAATTTGCGAGGGCTCAATAGGAAGCCTTATTGCACGTGAATCGAGACTTTGAAGTTCCCCGTGAAAAAGTGGAGGTTGAGGCCCGATGGTCATGTTTCTGCAAGGATGACGGCCACGGCATAAAGCCTCTGCAGAAGCTGAACTGTGTGGTGTTCCGGTGAGGGCGCCTCCCTGCACGCGCCACCAATATTCTTTACAGATTGCTTCTTGTGATTTGGTGATCCTGTTGCACTTTATACCACCATTTTCTGTAATCGACGCCATGCTGAACCCATTCTGCTTGTTTGTACGGTTGTGCCTGTCCTACGAGCTGGCGCAATACTTTTCATCCTCTTCATAATAAACGAGGGCTTAAACCACAGCACAGCATTTAGTTGTCGGCATTTCCCGGTGCGGTAAATCCCAACGCCATGTACACACTTTGTTCTCGAGACCGTTTGGTATCTATCATTTATCATTCTTACTCTGGTGGCGTACAGCTTCCATGTTCTAGGATGCCCCAGAACGGTGTCGGATGGGGATAGCTGAAGAGCAGGGAATTGGAATATCTCACGATCTACTACCTTGTTCGCCTGGAGAACACCAGTATGACGAACATAAAGTTTCGAAGAATACTAAAAATCAAGCAGAACTCACTGGGGGGAACGGAATCTTGTTCGGTGCCAACATCGTGATCAGCAAGGCACACTGACCTTACCGTATCAGCGCCCGGACAGCCACATCCAGCCTACAATCAGCATGCATCGTGTCCGGAACCAGGACGAATATGTCCAGCTCGCGCCAGTTCGAGTGCCACCTTCAATAGCTTTCGGTGGAAGACACCCTTCATCTAGAGATCCCTTGTCAGTTCTAATGCGCTATCATCATCTAGATCACCCAGTGGCGCCAACTTCCCCTCAGATGTGCAGAGCCTGGTCCGTACCTAAATGAAGCAAGGTATGAGCAGGAGGCTCAAAAGGATGAGGCTCCCGCTGTTGTGCGGAGTCAAGTGTCCATGCCGTGAAGCCTCCCCATTCCATCTGTAACCCTACTACAACAGGCCATGGAGACTTTTATACAGAAGCACATCGGGTCCATATGGACTCGAGCTATACTTGCCCTGCTTCTTACCGTCGACTGGGCTACCGCCAAGAACCCCACAGATGACTTTTGCTGAAGATTTGCACACCAAACAACCGTCATTGACGACAAGCTTTACATCGATGGTGGCTGGGTCAACTTTGATGACTTCCAGCAAACTCGCGAGAACTACTCCAGTATGTCGACCCAGCAGTTTGCAAACAAGTTCCTAGATCACTGATTACCACTAAAGACACCTGGCTCGCGTACCACGACCTCAACAACCTCGTCGAACGAGGCGGCGATCTTTGGCCAGACCTGAATATCAGCCTGAGCAAGAATGACAGGTACGATGACCCCCGCACTTCTCGAACTCCTCTTTTGAGATATGCTAACCCCGATGCAACAGTATCCCGAGCGTACACGGTGGTATCCTCTGGGGCGATAGCGTGAACAAGCAATTCTACCTTTACGGCGGCGAATGGAACAACGGTTTCTCACAAGAGCCCTACAGCCTACTCAGCTACGACACCATCTACGACAAGTGGGACGACTTTGGAACGCCCGACATAACCCCTCCGCCCAAGGTCGCCTCGTACGGTGCTGGTGTTGGTGTCTCAGAGACTGGCATGGGGTACTACCTTGGAGGATGGATAAGCAACGCTTCTATGAGTGGATGGACCGACGACCGGACCATGAGTTCCAACTTCTATACGTATTCCTACGACTCGGGAAAGTTCACACAGCGGCTGGTGTCAGCAAACAACCTAGAGCTGAAGGTGGTATGGTCTGGATACCGGCTGGCGATTCTCTCGGTCTACTTGTATACCTTGGAGGTATTGTCGACCCTAACACGGAGGCTCTTCAGGCATTTGATGAAGTCTTTGTCTTTGATGCCAAGGGAAACTCGTGGTCAACTCAGAAAACGACTGGAGAGATACCCCAGAACAGGCGTCAATTCTGCGTTGACGTAGCGTGAGCACCAGATATGTCTTCCTTCAATATGTAAGTCAGCTGAATTCTTAGTGAAATGATTGAGGTTGTATACTAATCTCGTCAAAGATACCTCTGGGGAGGATTGAGCGTGCAGCCACCAGTCGTCAATGCAACCTCATTCAACGACATCTACATCCTGACCCTCCCGTCATTCATCTGGGTAAAAGCTTACCCAGGCCATCACGGGAATGCTACTCTCCCTCCAGAGTATGATCACTACAGCGCATCGTGCAACATGGTCAAACACATGTCCCAGCTTTTCGTCATTGGAGGCACCTACACCGACACGGATGCCTGCGATCTAGCGTATGATGCTTGGTCAATGCACAATTTCTGGACTGGAACGAACAACAACGCTGGCAACAACGAGACGTACTGGGCTATCTATAACCCCAACATCACTGAGAACGTTGTACTTGTTGATGTCTACAACGTTACTGGTGGAAACAAGAAAGGTGGTGCGAAACTCGTGGCCCCTAAGGACGGGTTTGATGAGGGAAATAAGCCGCTTGAAGACTTACTGGGACGCAGGCCGGAAATAGCAGAGCGTTCGCCAACACACTCTATCCCCTCTACGGCAGATACATCAACAGCCTCGCCAAAGCCAACGGAGACAAACAGCCCTGATCCAAAGCTCTATACTGGTGCTATTGTTGGTATCGCCATCGGCGGCGCTGTAGGGCTGGGTCTTCTGCTACTTGCATGGTTCTGTATCGGCAAGAAAGTCAATCGCCGTCGTGAGGAGAGGCGTCAATCTTCAATGACCCAAAGCCAGTATCAGTCTAACGAGGGAAACTTGATACATCCTCCTAGCACGGTCAGTCCGCTCACATCGAACGGATATTGGGGACATGGATCTGAGCCCGTAAGCCCGCATCACATGAGTCCTCACCAGTCTATCTCTGTTTCTCAAGCACCACCTACAGAGCTTCCTGCAGAACAACACGGGGATGGATATGGTGTGAACGAGCTCCCTCAGTATGTGGTTGGTAGAAAGACACCTGTCTCGCCTGGAGTGTCTTCTCAGAGTTGGTCTCCGGGTCCTCCTTCAAGCTATACACCGGACAGACGCAACTAGCGGTTTCTTAAGAGGCAGGTGTATCACATGGTGCTTGGTACATGGCTTGGAGATTTCTTGTTACGGTTCTGTCAATACACGTTATAGTAATCATCCTGAATTATCAATTGCAACAGCTCTCGATTAAAACAATCATGATAAGGCCTATTCACATTTCCAAGTGAAAGGTACAAGTCTTCCACAATGACCTATTTGAGGGGCATCTCGTTGATACAGATATCTGGCCAAAAGATACAATGTGTTCATGAAAATCTGGCTAAGTTGGCCAGCCTGTCCAGCCGTTCACTCGGACATCGAAGCGAACACCGCCCTGGCATTAACAGGCACTGAATTTTGATCATCCAACCTCCACTTAGCCAGTGGATGTATTGTTTAGTAGGTGTGATTTTCCGATTCTGTCGGCATGGCCATGGTTAAAGTATGGTCGGAAAAGTGGCTTATAGGATGCAGAGGTCTCACGGGAGCTGGTGTAAGTGCGTAAATTGGTCGCCGGTTCAAAAGAGGCCTCACTCGTGTATTTGCATTCCTTTCAAGACACTATTTATCCCAAGCGCACCTATATTCGTCAAGGAATATTGAGTTGCTGGAAAGCGACCATCCAATGAGACGACCCCTGCCCAATGCAGAAATTGAATCTCTCGGAGCCTCGGAGCCTTTTCAAGCATAAAGACAAGCTTGATCTTAGCGACTTCCAGCAAACACTGACTTCCACGAATGGCCGCTAGATACTGACACACTCTGCTCTTGGGAACTGTCCCCTCATTCATTGAGATCGGATATGACTGGAGGAATTTGTGTCACTGATGGCGAGGATACCACCTGGATGGTACCCCGCTCGCATGGCTGGGCGTTGCAGGGGATGATGCATGCACTTAGACTTGGCATGATGGAACATTGAGAGAGCATTTGGAGACAGATAAGTGAAAAGTATAAAGGCCCGTGCTATGCCTTGTGGATATCAATTCACTTTTAATATCCAACAGCCAGCTTCCACAACATTCATCATGCATTTTCCCAGCGCAATTGCTCTTCTTACGGCCCTCCCATCGGTCTTGGCCTGTAAGGGTTATACTGGAGGCCTTCCCAAGCACACAGGAACCAAGACTCTCAGTGCTCCTCAATATATTAAGAAAGGCCAGACTTTTGACGCTGGCTGGGTCAAGTACGATCGTGGCGTAAAATGTACCGGCCAGGCTGAAGGAGGTAAATCACCAGAATATCATCATGCCAACAACGGTCACTAACTGCTTTTTCTTCAGGCGAGAAGGATACCATTTTCGTCCTCGAAGACGGAGCCAAACTTCGAAACGTTGTCATCGGTGCCAACCAACGCGAAGGAGTTTACTGCCTCGGATCCTGCACTCTTGAATTCGTCTGGTTTGAAGACGTCTGCGAGGATGCCATCTCGATCAAGGGCGGTGGCACAGCCAATATCATTGGAGGTGGCGCCTATAAGGCTGCTGATAAGATCATCCAGCACAATGGTTGTAGTCATGTCAATATCATCAACTTCTATGCCAATGACTACGGCAAGGTTTACAGATCTTGCGGTAACTGCAAGGGTAATTGTAGGCGCTCTGTTCATATGGAGGGTACCACAGCTGTCAATGGTGGTGAGCTGATGGGCATCAACACCAACTTGGGCGACAAAGTATGCATCGTTATCATAAGAGTGACTACGTCGCTAATGTACTATAGGCCACTTACTCCAATAACTGTTATCCCAAGGTTCAATGCCAGGGCTACAATGGCTGTGATAAAGGCAACGGCGCTTGTGAGCCCACAAAGGCTGGTCTTTGCTAAATGGATCAACAATTGCCTTCCAATGGAAACTATTATCAGTTTTAACCAAGATTTGGGCCTCAGGATTACTGACTGAAGGCTGAAAGGTTTGATTTGGCATCGTCATGTTTAACGCATGTATTTTGTTACGAGTAATCACCATCACTGTTAGTCGATGATCGTATTGCATAAATACATCTTTATTGCGCATAAATACATGTTCCATGATTCGAATTATCCATTTTCTATGTTATATAGTTATGATTTGTCTTCCACACGTCTTCCCGTGTCGCGTAAAAAGATCATCCATGCTAAGCCTTTCTCGATAGGTTATCGGAGTCTGCTAGCGCAATATTGCTCTGACTGTCAATCTGAACCCGAGTTTCCATAATAATGTGTCTTGAACTTCAGTCATCGTCATGTAGTCTATCCCAGTTCCCTTTTCCTCACGCGGTAGTGCGTATCTGCTCATGGGAATTGAGTGACTTGAGAGGCATGTCGCCGCCGTGTGGCATCCCCTGGTAGAGATGTATTAGTGATATATATAAGGAATTTAGTGGTTTATGAGATAACCTACTGGTCCTGGAGTGACTCTTCCTCCTGAGCGGTTCATCGACTTGGCCAAATAGCTACCGAAGAGTTTGAGTGAGGGCAAAGAGCAGGCTATAATGGCCAAGCTTGATTCTAGAATAGACCAAAGAATTAGCCGGCCTTGGGATACTGCGCTTGTTAGTCGAAGAACCATAGAGGGGTTATCTGGTCACCATACACATGGGATCCTTGGGGTAGTTGTTGATGTCGATGTACTTGTAGGACACAATGCGCAAAAGGGCAGCTATGCTAGCCGGCACACCCAGCCCTAGAACCGCGACGACCGCTAGCTTACTACTCCTGTTCATCTGTAGTGAATAGACGATGAAGAAAGGCGTAATAGCACACGTCCAATCGGCAGCAACCTGAACCGACGTACCCACGTAACTGAGGTACAGGAACCCTTTGCCAGACTTGCAATGGCCCAGACCAGGATTCCAGTACGCTGCGAATGGAACGCAGTTGACAAATAGCCAAACCATGCATATGACTCATGTAACGCCTATGATGCCTATTATTCTATACATGACGTATTTGTGTCTCTTCTCGATGTAGATGTAAAGGATCGTGACAGCAATGGCGAAATTGGTGATTGTCGAAGCGCCATAGTATAGAAGCTCATCAGTGATGAAGTTCTTCATCTCAAATTTATTGGGGCACGAGTCTTTTGAGCCGACGCTAAAATGTACACATAATGCACCGAACACGTTAGCAGCGATGCAGGGGAGCTTGCGTAAGACTATCAGACGGATACTAAATGAGAGAAGTTGACCCTCCATTTCTGACTGTACGTGACCCGAAATGTTCTGACACAAATCCGCAAACCAACCACGGCAGTGCATATAAGAGTGAAGACCTAAATGAGAATCTCTGATACCAGACCTAGGCCGGATGACGGAATCGGGTGCTGAGCGTAGGCAATTTTGGCGATTCCATTCCCTGTGAGATGATCCAGCGATTTTACCATACTCACTGCTGCAGACGCATATTTAACATGATCGAGAAATCGCAGTCATAAAATGCATGGCTCTGAATTCAAGTTATCAATGAGATGGGACTGCTTACGGGGCGTTCGGAAACCCAAAGAGAGGTGGGATAATGGATTGTCCCTCGAAAAGGGTCTCCCTTCTCCAGACAATCCATATATCTCTAACTACTTTGACTTTGCTAACGTACTCCTTCCAACTGAGAATTCAGACAAAAGCCAATCAGCGACATTGCTCTGTAGATGCGGACTGCTCTGAATGAGCAGAGGACACGACAATAGGTAGAAGCGTATCAAGCTATGGTTCTCGACTCGGTGGCGCCGCTACTCGTATTCATAAGTACTGGAAACACATAACTATCAGATATCGTACTCGAATTGGACACAATTCGGCTTATCCCAAGCAGATCTTTCGGCGGCGGCTGTAACACCGCGGGATACACCACTCTATGCATCGTATATCGCTCACATTCAGGTTCCCTTCAAGTTTCCTGAGGGCTTCATTATCGTTGGGAAAGATAATAAGGAGAGCACGTGGCAAGAATATCGCGTCCTTATTATCTGTGTTAGCAGCCTAAAGTTTAACCTTATGGCCAGCAATCAGTCAAGTAGCTGGAAAGTAAATAGAAAATGGTTACGCGACGGTGCGAATGATATTGATTAGGCTAAGTTCCTATAGCAGGCCATAAGCCCTGAAATAGTCCTCTGTAATAATGACTTAGCTATAGTGGAGTCCCTTGTAATTACCCCCTGTAACAAAAGATCTTAAACCGACCATAGATATTACTTCCTTTTGCCCAATATCTCAGCAACTGTGAGTTGTAGGAGACATTGTACTGAGTTTTGACTGATCACTCGACTTTTGGAGGGCAGATAAGATAATAATACTTTTTTTTTTTTCTTCTCTTTTTCTTATTTCTATTACAATAATCGTCTACAGCCCAGGCTATCGTCTGTCCAGACCTAACAAGGATATTCCTTGAAGCCTAAAAGCTCTGGATCCTCATATAGCCCAAGTTCTCCCCGGATTGAATCTATAAAGAAACAGTCCATACAAGCTATGTGCAGAACAAGGATAAGCATCTGATTCTCCATAATGCTTCATTGTTCTTTCCAAGATAATTCTTTTATGCCTGACGGAGATAGTAGCTGCAACGCCTACCTGAGTGCCTACATCGGCCCATAGTGTACCACACAGTCTTCCATGTGTTCATTAGCTGGTGTTTCCACTTGGGATCCTCTAGGCCTGCCTGTTCCACCTTTATCCATCCAGTAGGGGAAGTCGTTCCCTGTCGTATAATCCAGACCTTTGCCACAAACCTCGGCGTATGGTCGTTGTAAAGGGCTTCACTTCCATTCTTTCCAAAAGGACCTTTGAAAAGGGGCTCAACTTCGTTCCATGAAAGAGGGGCGAAATATACGTCTTTGGTTTTCTCAAAGTACCGGAAGCCGGCCCAATAGCCTCCAAGGACTCCAGGACTGTGCTCGTATCCCCATTTACCCACGTATGGTATAATTTCGTGGGGAATAGGGGCAGTTGGAAAGATGTATGGTGACTTTGAGTTGTTCAAGTGGTCAAAATGGCAGAATCCTTCCAACCGGGGTACTGGATACAGACCAGTGTTAAATTGCCATTTGGTGCCAATATGAGCTGCATCTGCAACGTCAGTCTGAGGTCTGACTCTTGGAAGATCCTCAATCATCCAACTTCCGGCTACGGTGGGAATTATCAAAGAAAACTCATCAAGCTTTGGAAGCGTCTCAAGATCTAGCGTTGTGTTGAAAGCAACTGCATGATTCCACGTAACCTGGTCGACACCATGAAAGTTCCAGGATATCGTCGACATCGAGAGTAGTTTTCGTACGGGGAGTGCGGACCAACGATTGGCTGTCAAAAATTTTGGGATGACCATGTCGAAGACTCGTAGTGTGTCAACGTCCAGATTCATGCGAAATGCAACACGTTGGTCGACAACTCCTTCGACATTCTGCTGTGTGATGGCCAACTTATACATCATTCGGGATGACAATTTGAGGGCCAAGATGAAATCCTCCTGTGTCGACTGGATCGTTGCAAACTTTCGTCGCTGTATAGGGCGGCCTAGTATGGTCGGAGTAATCTTGGGTGAACTTGCAAGTTCGACGATCCGGAGTTGGAGTTCTCGCGGGAGTCTCCTAATGAGAGAGCGCACGGCAGCTGAAATTTTGCTACCTTCAACCCAGGGGGTGTCAGACCGAACCAAAGAATATCCCAACCAAGGAGCCTCAGGTTCAGGGAGACCTCCACTGAGGGAATTCTTATATCATTCTTCCTATCGTTCATACCTCTAACGAAAAAGGAAGTCTAGAAGAACGAGAGCTCGAAACAAATCATCAAGACTGTATTCCCCAAACGCGTTCTTATCTTCAGGGTTTGGTAGAGGAAACCCAAGAGGAAAACGTCGGGTATACGAGTCAGTGGACTTGTAAGATCCATCTTCACGCCAATGCAAAGGAGCAAAGAGCAAAATTTGCACAGCATGAGTAAGTACAAACAACCCGCGCCACAAAGAACTCGCATACTGGGAGATGGCCTCTCTACTGGTCATTAGATTGGTCGGGATCAGCTTCGGTTCTGTAAGAAGCGTAGCCAAAGTCGAGAGCCAATCGCGCACGGCAGCGTTCTGCAAAAAGAATTCTAGAAACAATCTTGGCTCATATTTATCTTTTCCCATAGGTCCGAAAGATTGGGAGCCCAGTAAGACATCCTCTACCTTCTGAATATGGTCAATAAGGACTTGATTCTCAGCCTTCAGACGCAAGGCGAATGGGGTATCGGAATACGCATTAATCCTGCGCTGTTCGTCCCGATAATCGCTGTGCAAGACCTCAATCGCTGGTCCCACGATATCTGGTACAACAATGTCCACATACGAGAGGAAGTCTGCCTCGCTCGCGAAAGACAAATACTTAGCTGCACATGTCACAGATACTCTACTCCGGAGCGAGTAGTCTTGAGTTTCCAACACCCGAAGGGCTTTTGGTACGCCTCCTCTCGAGATCACGTGGGGCGTGTTGTTGGTAGGGTGCACGATAGAGTAGTCGGCGTTGCGATGCCACTCCGCAAGCTGCCGGTTCTGGCGCGCGATGCTGCCATATCCGATAAAATCTGTGTCCATCCTGTCGATGCTTCGTGGGAGGGGTGTGAATATGAGCGTGCTCTTCGGGTAGCTTCTTACGCAAGTGCACTGAAAGGTCACCAGTTAGCTTTGGTCTACCCAAGGGTTGTGACGTCGTTGCAGGATCGTACATATTGTGTGTGGACAAGAACTCAGGATACTGGGTTGTTTTGTAGATGTAGATTTGGATGGGTTGTGCCCTCCAGGGCGTGAGAGAGATGAGATGCCTCAGTGGTTGAGTCAGAATGTTGGGTGGCTGGGGTGCGGGTTATCGAAAGGGTGGAAGACCATAGATAGAATGAGAGGTGGGAATGGTTCGACAGGTGACGGGTTGAGGATGAGGTCAAGGGGTTGTGAAATGAAGAGTGAGGAAGAGGGGAGATAAAAGGAGGAGAGGTGAGGAATGTTTGTGAATGGTAGAGACAGAGGATTTCTCTAGGTCATAGGCTGCGATCGTTTATTATGGGTCATGAATCATATTGGCTACTGCTCTTCCAGTCGAGGTCACGGCCCCTCGAGTCTCAGTTTCGGCGTTCTAATGACACTCGGTTCAGGCAAACAGGCATCGGATATTCGAGCGTCGCTGGTTCTGTTTCCCTGTATATATTTCTCTGACACAGGCCATAGTCTCTGCCAGTGCTGCTTACGGGTATTAAAGTGGTTTAAATACAGAATGCTTGTTCTTGGGGTGACCGCGGGTGAGCACTGCATTGACCTCTGCCCCCCAATCGAAGAGCACCCGGTGTTAGGCGATGAAGATTAAGCGGTACTGGAGAACAAGCTCATCGACCACAGTGCCACTGGGATCTACATAGATTAGACCTAGTCTATCACCAAAAACAAGGCCAAAGCCCACGAAGAGGCCGACGGAAACCTCGCCGAGTATCTGGCTGAGGCCTAGGCCTTCCTGAATCCCACTTGTGATTACAGTATCTACCATGAGGCTCACAACGCCAATGGACTCAATGACTTGTAAAATCACATGCTGCGTCTTCTGAACTATAATAGTTTATCATAGATCTCCAGTACCGCAGCTTTGAGTCTGTAATAAGGCTTACTGTCTCCTCCATCCCTCATGTAGGTAGCTTCTGGAACTAAACCAAATGGCTACCGGCAACACGATTGATATGCAATAAACAAGTTCAGGAAGTGGTACAACACTGGCATCACCGGCTGGAACCACTGAAAGAGGCCTCCACAGTTTGGGAATCCCCAGTGTCGTCTGTGGAGGGGCATCCACAGGTTTCTCGCGCTGCAGGCCATGCGTGCAACTAGAAGAAGAATGCTGACCATCGGTTTATGCAACCAATATACAGAGGGATCCCACAGGAACTTCCAAATGGGGATCAGTGCCACCCTGCCATTGACCAAGCTTCCTTCGATGGTTGCCCATGATCGCTGACGTGGTTGAACCAATGGATATATCGCGGAAGAATGCCTGAAAGATATCTTGCCGGGCTCATAATTCCTTTTATAGTTGAATAAGTTGGAAAATATTCGGCAAGGAAATTGTGTAACCAGAAGGCAGATTCCAGTATTGAGGAGATGGATCAAAATGACTCTTCTTGGTTCATTACCTCATTCAAAAATGACTTTTACTTAGCCGGCAGAAGGCTCGCTATTTAAACAACCCCCCAAGCTCATTATCAACTGGTCTGATCTGCATCACATAAGCTATCTGACAGGCGAACAATAGTGTACAAGGGAAGAAGAAAGGGGGCGCCGTTGTTCTGGTCTTATTGTGTGTACATGAGATCGCCAAAGCAACAATAACGAGCTCAGGGACGAACACAAAGAGAGCACTGGCTCGTCACCGTGATTGTTCTTCATCTACCTTCACCTTAACAGCACAGGTGGCTGGTAGTCGACGTCGATGGCCTGCGATTCGTATGCAATAAACCGATTTCTGTATAAGCATATTCGCTACCGCCTGATGACTCACTAGCGACAAATCATTCGGTTATTCGCAGTGGTGGACTCAGCAGTCAGTGAACAACGGTTCCAGAATCACAGCCGAGGCACCGCTGACATTAACATAGGATGGAGATCTCGGTGTCTGTCGTCAAAGGCCTCCAAAATGTCATGCCCGCGCCTATTACGAGGTTGTGCACCCTCAGCCTCATCTTTCCGAAACTGGCATCGACGTGGCATCAAGAGAAGCTGCACGCGCCAACGAAAGTTATCCGATGGAAGTTCGGGCCCTGAATCTCTTCTCCTACTACTACAGACCCGACAGGGACTGGTTGGAACGGACGCATTTGGCCAAGTATTTGTCCTTCAACACTGTCGCTGATCTCACATCCTATGTTTACATCGTCGTTCCTGACATCGTAGGGCCTGCTGTCGATATTATGGCCTCTTCATACGCCTTGGAGAGCATTTCTTGCTACGCCAGTACGTCTTTCGCCTAGGAGCCGAATCACGATGGAAGCACCAACTCTCCTAAACTCAATGGACTGGCAAAGGGGCCTTCAGCGTTGCAGCGTCGATGATCTAGCTCCAAAGCTCCACCCAATTGACGTTGTCAAATACCATCTCAAGTCCAAACAGACGCGCGACTGACTCGAAGAATTTTTTTACAGTCTTCCAGAACCCAACACCAGGGTATGTAGATGAGTGAGCTATTGAAGTAGGATATCCAACTGTCGTAAATGACTCCTAATCTTGTTGCATGCAGGCTATGGGTGTTATGTGTCTCTTCGAGCTGGAGGGGCATTGTATGGGAGACTCAGCAGACTTGTTTATCGTACTGTCGTTATCAAACAAGGATCGCCGTTTCTAGAGGTTGCTAGATGCCTACCCCCAGACAAGCCCAATTCTTTTATACATATGGAGAATTCGGAGTTACGTGGTGGGTATTTCCTCCAAACGAGATGGGTCCGTTTCTGGGGCGTTTGGAAAGCTTGCCATGAAGGCCACATAGTGACAAATTACCGACAACCGCCCCGTCACATCCATTCAATCACCAACCTGCGGCGTTCCAGACCCCTTCCCTAAAGGTGTGAGCCACCTCAAAGCAAGGATCCATACCTGGTGGCCCTAACGACAAATCGATTCACTAACATGGTGATTTGGAGCAAGAGGGTTACACCTTCAAGCCACGTTTAAGCTGTGGTGAGGTGATAACCGTACAAACAAAATTGATGACCACAGCCTGCCGTCGATTGCGGGAAAAGGGGGTATAAGATGCAAATATGCTCGCCAAATCACAGAAGCAGCTCGTTATGGGGTATTATTGGCACGTTACAGTGAGGCATTCTCACCGGTCGCCACAGCTTTCAGCTTCTGCATATGCTTTTCGCCGTTGTCATCTCCCTGGCAAGATGAATGCAGTAACCCAACCTCTGACTTTTTGTTGTGGGAGGACTTCGCAGTCTGGACTCGCTTGACGTTCTGGTTGGGAAATGGGGATCTGGGAGGACTACGTAAATGATCTTGTCAATAACAAAGGGCCAGTATTCTGTGCTTTCAAGATTTTCTACCACAAACCGAACTAATTATGCTCGAAACAGCTAACAGTAGTATTGCTACTAAAAGAGTGACTAGAAGGGATAACACAACGCAGTATTCCGACAGCATAAACTCTGTAATTTTCCCTGGAACGTTTCCTGGAAGAACCTTCTCAGCTCTCTAGTTTTCCACCATCTCGCACTCGGAGTGTCCATTCTGATCCAAAGTCTGACAAAAGAAGTGTGCATAAGCCTCTGCGCAGCTCAAATTTTGGTAGGGTTCTCGTTTGAACTTTGTCTTATTCGCTTCCGCCTCCATTTCCTGAACATCCTGGGTGACCGCGTATTTGAATAGTGCTTGACAGCGGGTGCATCGATCCCTGGGCTTGAAAGTTTCACAGCGAAAGGTGCGGCGACGTCTTTACCGTGAGAGAAATAACCAGGGGGTTTTCTGATGAGGTTTAGTGGGGTCTCTAGCTGGAACCGGTCAAGAAGGATGTTGCTCCAATCGACAATGCGGTCCCGCTGTGTTTTGTCAAAAGCACCACGGCGGCTTTCACGAATTTTTCTTACGAAAGTATTGATCTTGTCGTAACCATTCCAATAGTCTGCTGAAACTGCTATGACGTACGTCGGATCTTCATGTGTTTCGATGCCTCCGCAAACAAAACCGGCGCGGGGGATGCTTGTCGCGGGATAAACAGCTCCGGTTACATAGAGACTCCGGTATGCTTCGAAAAGGGCCTCTTAAATTTGCTTTGGTCAGTCATGTGCCTTTGTAGTTATATTCATGTGAAAGGATCCATACCAAGGTTAGCCCATCTTTGCCGAGCCGTTACGACTCTCAGAAGCAGCTCAATGGGACTGAAGGCCGGAATCATGAAGGGTTCATTGTTCTCATAGTTCTGTGAGATGGCGAACTCATGCACTCGCTGAATCATTGTTGTAGTGGCTGAGTGCCTGCCGAGCGTATGCTGAGCAAACTGAAGAGCATGATACAGGCTCTCATAAAGCCTGTCCAGGGCTCCCACGTACAAGTCCTGTAATTCAACCAAGGATGGGGGCACGTCCGATTCATTTAGCGCAATCCAAACATTGACTAGTGGCTCATAGAGGAAATACGACACCAGGGTAATGAGATTGGCGGCATCCTCGACTGTTGTGGCTGCAATGTTGGGGGAGCGCTGAAGTTCGACTTCAAGATCTTCCATCATCAGTTCAAGCACTCGTGCTGCTCGGATACATGTGTTTATTTGTCCTCTTGAGGGAATATTTTGGTCGCGCCATAGGTTGGGCGACGCTTTAAATATGGGAGTTATTGATTCGTGGTAGACCGGCATCTCTGTTCAGATTGGTAAAGTGGAGAGGACAAAATGCTCGGATGTGAGGAGTGACTTGTGAAAATGGAGGGGGAGGCTCTTGGGGATTAAATAAACAATTGTCTAGTTTCTGGGGCTTTGTGTATTCTTTTCGGGTGAACACGACTCTAGATCTCGTTTAGCTCCCAAGTGACGGAATACGTTCGAAACCCATGTTAATCTGTTCGGCGCTTATACTTTTGGCAAAGGTCCTTTGCCAACAGTGAGGTGAGGCTTCGAGGTGCCAGTGTCACCAGGTCCACCTTCGATCTCG
Organism: Fusarium hostae; assembly: GCA_002234235.1. Lineage (NCBI taxonomy): Eukaryota > Fungi > Ascomycota > Sordariomycetes > Hypocreales > Nectriaceae > Fusarium > Fusarium hostae. The sequence goes on from NJCR01000896.1 coordinate 61,769, forward strand.
ACTAACTCCCCGGCAGCTAAACCCCTCCAACTTCCCTCGACTTCCTCCGACTTCCCTCCAATCCAGCCGACTTCTCTGACCTCCCTTGGCTTCCTGGTACTCTTCTTCGATCACGGAACTTCTGAAAGGCGAGGTGGGATATCTTTGTGTCACAAGGAACAAGTTGGATCACGATCAGCTCCCAGGGAACTGAGCCCCTTCTCTTGATCTCTCTATCGGGAACTCGTGGACAGCGAAGTGCGGTTACTTTGTGTCACCAGCTGCATATTCGTGGTTCCATTCGGCGCAGATCGATGACGAGCTGAAGCAGCGTTCATCACACCTCATCGCATCGCGTCGCGTCACATCCTACCGAGCCCCCCCCCCCCCCCCCCCCATCTCCCTATCTATTGCGAGCTTGCCATATTACTCAAAGCTTGTCACGGTGTGGCACAGAGTGATATTGGCTCCCTAACTGTCGCGCAGCTGCTAATGTACGTACACCATAGACTCATCCTGATCCATAGACTAACCAATTTTCAGACGCCCAGCTTCCCATTTTCAACTTCCAACTTGCCATCATCAACATATCCGAAAATACTGTCGCTATCACCGAAGTCTCCCGGCCAGCTTTCTATCAGTTTCGATCGCAAAATGGGCGTCGATATGATTTCCGACAAACGCTTTGCAGAGATCAAGAAGGCTGTTGGTAATCCTTTTACTAGTAAGACCTTCCTCCAAAATACACTTTTTAAACTGCAATCAGCTGATCTCATTACCCCAGTGTCTCCAAACGAGTACATGACGAAGCTGAAAGAAGAAGCCGGCAGTGACGACATCCTGACTCAGTTTTGGCAGAGGGCATCCAAATTGGACAGAGAATCACGGCGTCTATCACCAGAGGAATGGCTCAAGCAGCTTACTGCAGTAGATTTTACAAACCTTAGCGCTATTGCTAAGCATCATTTTGCCTTGACTGTTGATGAGGTGGGCAAATTTGATCTGGGTACCGATGGCGAGGATACCTTTGCAATTGCAACATATCCTGAAGCTCTGTTTACGGAGGAACCGCTATTCTCTCGACTCTACTCTACAGGCTCTGAATTTGGCGACTACAATCCCCATCCTGCCTTACTTTCTCTCCAGAAGGGCGAAATTCCCCTCTCTCGCCCTGCCCTGGAGCTTTCGACGACTGTTACACTTACAGTTTCCGGCCAACCTCTTCCTTCTCTAGTATTGCCTATCGGACAGTTACAGAAGAGACCTAAGGCAAAGACAGACGTCAGCTTCCTTGACACCGATTATGTCCTCGTCATTGATGCCGTCACGACTAGACATCCTGTCTGGCTGATTTATGATCGAAACCCGCGAGATGAGTTGGGTGAACGACACATCGTCAACCCTGATCAGCAACCCCTGGCTTTCAGGGGAATTGGAAAGAACTTTGATGCTGCGCAGGTATTCCCAAGTGTCCAAGACTGGGTTGATTTCTATGGAAATCTCGACTTCGCTCAGCTCCAGAAGGCTATGCAGAAAACAAGCATCACGGGACCAGTGAAAGCCACGGAGGTGGCTATTTCGGATGCTGCCAAGCTTTTCCGCAAGAGAGAGGGATCGGAACAGAGAGATGATGGCTCGGGCCTTGAAGAATAAGGCTTTGACGGAATTGTATGGCGAATCACTCCCGTTGGGGGTAGAATCATCTGCCCTCAGTATCTATCAAGTTTAGTACCCGCGTGCTTAGTTCGAGCTAGTCCTTATTATCACAGTTTATGCAACAGTCCATTGTAACTCTGCACGAGTTTAACAGGTGAACATGGCCACATATCCAGACACTGTCATTCTGCTTGCATTCTCGCAGCTACTGAGTACGTTGGCACCGATCCATTCAGGCGAGAAGTCCAGCAGCAACCTGGATCACTTTCACTTACGCCTCAGTGATGCTACTGCCCTTCATACCGATCCCATAGCCGTCACACTCATACTTGGTAGTGCAAGTAGCTTGACCGACCGTGGTAACTATGAAGATGTCCCTTGTTTGATCAACTTAACCTTGTCGTGTAACCCTTGTAAGCAATATCTGCACCAAATTCGTCGGTGGCGCGGTCACAAGCCTCTCCCAAGCCTTGTTTCAATGAAATTTGTGCCGCGCCGACCGCTGCCATTGTTTTCAACAACGATTTGTGTAAGCATAGGCGTGGAGGTGAAGGCTTGCCGTATCACCTCGTAACGGCAACTCCGAGGGTGTAGACAGGCATTCATTCGAGCGTAGGTCGGGTAAGCGCGGACAGTGCCATCGCTGGTGTTGTGAAGGGAGTTGGAACAGGGGACTGGGTGACTGGGGCATCGGAGATAACTGAGGAGGGGTAAATCACTGGAAGTCTCGTATTGGTTGTTAATGAGGGGAGCAGTAGTAACATGTTGCTTGCCGTCGATGGCGGCTGAATATTGGCAGTAAGGGTTGTCAATCTGAGGGCCACCATAGACCACGCAAGAGGTACGTGCGATTTTCGCTGCTGGTGGGTGCAGCGTCTCTTGTTGTGATTGCGCTGAATGAGGCTGGGGCGGTGGTGATAAGAGCGCTTGGTGTTTGAGGTGGGTAGCACAGCATCGAAGGCAGAGGCGGTGGTGTCGGCTTTGCTTCCTTCAATAGCCGCTGCAATAACCGCATAATGACTAGTCATAATATTCGTAATCTGAATCCTAGACGATGTTTCGAGAAAAACTCTTACAGGTGGTAGTGCTCTGCGATAGTCTCTCTCTTCCAGTATCATGGTCAAGACCAAAAGACCTAATATCTCACTCTGTATCCAATCACGACTTTACCTCATCTTCAACCGCGGCGGTTTTAAAGTTAAGGTTCATATCTCCGTTATCTGCAGGAACCTTTCCATCTCAGATCAGATCCGATTCGGGCAAGATGGTGAGGGTTGAACTCACTGGCCCTGGCATTCCTTGGGGATATACTCTTGTTTATGGACAGACCTCAGGGCGATGAGGAGTTCCAGTGTTAAAAGGTATGATTCCTATGATTGGTCTGCTTAGTTACTAGATAGCTAAGCTCCCTTATTATATAAGGCGACTGGCCTATCTTCTTCCTAGACTAGGAATCAAGGTTCTTTAAACCCTCTCTTATGTGCCCCTCTACTATGCGCGCCATATCCAGGCCTGGAAGAGGATTCTAAAGGCTGACATTTCGTACTTCCCCAGAGACTCTGGAGACTTGTATGATGCTTGAGACTGCTCAGGCTGCATAATCTTGAAAATCCTCAATAGGAATATCTTGGTACAGCCTAAATATCATCTGCTAGGTAGTCACTTGGAAATTGCATATGGTAGTATTTGAAATCGGATAGCTCGGTTCATCGTAGCGTTTGCCATCACTAGAGCATAAATCAAGAACATACAATATCAGTTTCTCACGGCATTATGGGTTCGAGAAGGGTATCAATCCTTGGCGCGTAGGATACTGACTACATAACCGGTTACCACTCCTCGGAAACTACTTTCGGAACATAAATGCGATGTTTGCCTTATACTAGATTTCCAAAGAAGCGAGAAGAAAATAAGGTAACTTTTGATTCAATGTCGCAGTCTCTAAGTTTACTTCTTCACAGCGCATAAGTAGCTAAGTCCATAATAATGAACAAGATGGGTATGGGAAGCTCACGGCGTCGTACGAAGACGTACTTGAGGCTTGTCGAGCTTCTTGCATTCACCCCCAGATTGAGCTTTATGCAACGTTACAGAAGTCGGGTCTGTGAGAAGGGCATCAATTGAGATAGTCAACTCTGTGCTGTATGCCATCTCCTGATACCTCGAGATTGTTTAGTTCATTACGTGTTTGTGTTGCTACTTTGAAGATATTATGAGATGCAAATCAATTCATTCTGTCATGATGTCCCTATCAGCAAGATATGTCAAAGAGTGTCCTATACCAACTTCAAATAAAACGAAATCCTTGTTTCATCCATAACACACCAAGTTTCCGATTCATTCCCCTCCTCACTCAAATGGAACTGGCTCGACTCGGTCGATGTTCCTCTTGGTGAAGGGCTCACATATTACATAGACCTTCTTTTTTGCTACTCTCAACCCCTCTCCATTATATGCGACCTTTCGCGCATAAACATTCAACTCTCTATGAGAGATCACTCCACACGGAGGCCTGAGATGTACCATCATGACATCCGAGCTTTTCTGGCCGTGTTCGCGCAATAATTTCGCACGAGCGATCGCATCAGCACGATCTTGATACCCCGGTATGAAGGGTGCACGGGAGCCTGGGTGGTCAAAGATCTCCTCCAGTCCTTCCCGAATATCTTCAAGAAGGTCGTCGTATATTGCCCCCGGCATATCGATTTTGTCCGGAATTTGAAAGTATTTGGGAGTAGCTCGACGAGGGGTGACGCTCTGTCTGTGCATCTCGACGTCACCAGCTGCTACCCAGCAAGGTGTTCCAATCTCCAAGTCCCATGCCATGATTGATGCTAAGGGGTACCTTTGATACTGACAGGCTATATGATAAGGTTGATGATGAAGATGGGAAAATAGTAGATAAAGTGTCTTGTGGTAACAGCGACAAAACTGTAGATTCTGTTCAAAAGGTAATCTGTTGCACTGGGTATATTTGGTGACGTGCAGAGAATAAAATAAATTCAGTTCCCGAAAGATTGCCGGGCATCACTCGATACTTATGCGCAATTACAAGTTATTACGTCGAATTATGGAGCCACCTACGTGCTTCGCTCTCCATCGATTCCGTAGACTTTTTGGCTAATACAAGAAGAGTACCAGATCACACGATCAATGCAGGATTGCATTTTGGCTGACTAAAGTTCTACGATTGTCACCCAACATTATCCGGAGGTTACCGGGTGCGTTAGAAGAGGATGAAGCCGAGGCTGGAATGCAACGCAATGCAAATCTAACCAATGTTATATAGGTTTGTCACAAATTGAGTGTGCATGATGTGTTTAGCCGGTTTGACGGACTAAAGAACGTAGAATCACATTTAAACAGAGTCTCGCCAATTTTTGATGACCTCGGAGGGAAGTGAACCTACAATGTCTACATTTTATGACGGTTGACGGGTCTGGTCTGGGACTTACCCCAGAGTAACGGTTATAACGGGAAACACAAACGGTTGTCACCCAAGTGCTCATATCAGGAGACCAACGCGGAGAACTGCGGGGTATCTCAACACCATTGCCCATACATTGACTGAGTCTGGAAGAGTCGAAAGAATAAGTTGGATGGCACGTGGCGTATCATATCATATTTGTTACCATTGTCTACTTCTTCCTTTGTGACCAGCCACGAGGCAATTGCGGAAGAAGTCGGCGCAAACTCCATAATGTTTATTTCAGTCAAATATCGCAAGAATAAGATAACCTACACAAGCAATCCGGTTCCGAGAAGTGGTCGACAGTGATGCAAGATACAAATGGTCTACTAGATCCAGGAAACTCTCCCAGAACAATCTCCGTATCAACAGGAGTCGAGTCACCTATGCAAGACGACAGACAAGCCGAGCGCCCTCCAAAGGTTGACAATGAAGATCTATCCTTTAGTCGAGAGCGTCTAGGCTTTGCAGATAGTAACGTCGGCGATGCCTTGAGTACCTAGTCCAATCACTTGATTCGCAAAAGCGTCGGCTTCAGAGCTACAAATCGCGGAAGGACATCGCAGTACTGACCATGGTCTTTCATCCAGCGACGGCTACGGCAAGCTTCTGTGGTATGAATTATTTCAACCTCTCAGATCAAGGGTACTTTCAATCATCTAAGGCCTAGATATTCGTTGTGACTACTTTTCTTTTAGCCCTTGATGTCTTTCTTATTCGGGTGTATTGGTATCCTGAGACGAAACTCAAGCGACACGTGATCTGCTAATAGGTGCCGCTTTTATGGCACCCCTCAGCCCCCCATTAGCCCCCCATTAGCCCCCTATCAGCCTATACTGGAGCTACTCACCCTAAGCTCCTAGTCCTAGAAATAGGACCAGGACCTTAAGTGTTATTGAACCGTTGATTGTTCTATCTGATGCATCCTAGCTAATCTCTAGAAGAGGGGTAAAATATTATATAACTCTTCTATTTTAGGAAAAGTACCTCTTTTAATTAAAATACCCTATTAATTAATATTTTACAGTTTAATATATCCCCTTAAAATAATGAGATTCTATTGCTTTAAAGCTATTACTATTTAAGTTATTAACTCCTTAAGGTAGGATTTTATACTTCTTTTTTAGAGAAAAGTAGTTTTTTTTTAAGGAAAAATAACTTTAAAAAGTTAATACTTTATTAATTTAATTACTTATAGGTTATTATTTTAATTATAAAACTTCTTTAATTAGCTTTTAGCTTTAAGATTTTATATTATATTTATAACTTATAATATTAACATTAAGTAATAATAATATTAATATTTATTAATAATTTAATTACTTAATAATATAATATATTATTAAATATATATTTTATAAAATTAAATTTCTTTTTAATGTAAGATTTTTTTTCTTCTTTTTAAATATTATAATATTTAATTAATATATAATATATTTTTTTATATAATATCTTTATTTTTTATTTTTATTATTAAGAAATAAGCTTTTTTATTAACTTTTAAGTAGTATCTTTAAATATATATTTAATCTTTTTATTTTTATGTTTTATTTTTTATTATAGCTTTTACTAAAAGTAAAAATAAGTCCTTTAAATTAATTAATCCTCTTAAGAATTCTATATATTTTATTCCTTCTTATTACTCTATATACGTAGTTTTAAGGCTTAAATAGATATTTTATATTATTAATTAAATTATAGCTATATAAAGAAATTTAAGCCTAAGTTTAATAAAGTTCTTTATACTATTTAGCAGTAATAATAAAATAAGATTATTATAGCTACTACTTAAATATATATTATAACTTATTTCTATATTTTACTTTATTAATAAAGATAGCATTATTATTAAAAAAGTTTTACTTTACTCTATTTACTTAAATAATACTACTTTTAGTAAAAGTAATAATTATTATTAAATAGAGCTTAGTACTTACTGCTATAAGCAGTATATTATTAAGGGCTTTTGCAAAAAGATATAAATACTTTAGATCTTTATTTTAAAGCTTAATTTATGAATTTAGCTTTTATTTTATTTTATAGCCTTATTGCTGTCTTCTCTTTAGCTCTCTATTTCCTTAATTATTATAAGGCTTACTTTAGCTTAATAAAGAATCTTAAGAAGGTAAATAATGCATTTTTTAGTTTTAAGCCTTTATTAATTATTTTACTTTTTATTAAAATAAATAAAAAATTAAAGAGAAGTACTATATTATAGTAAAAACTATCCTAAATAGTATTATTAATTAAACCTTTCTTAATATAAATAATTCTTATTTAATTTAAAGCCTTACTTCTATAGTTAAATAGAGCTATATTTCTTTATTTTATAGATTATTTTTAAGGCACTTAATGCTATACCTTTTATATAATAATTATAATTTCTAAGAAATAAACTAGTCTATTTTAAGTTTATATTAGCAGATTACATAAAGTATAATACTAAGCAGGTTATAAAGTATTATATCTCTTAATAATTAAGTAATATATATTAAGCTTATTAATATAAAGATATTTTATTAATAGCTAATAAGCTAAGTTCTATAAAAGTATAAATAAGTATATTCTATATATTGCTATATTTAATATAAAGATAATAATATATATAGATATTATTATCCTTAGGATACTCTATTCTATAGGATAATAGCATCCTTATATTAATTATCTCTATATAGTTTCATTATGTAATTAATCTTTAAAAAGGTAAAATTATAGGGTATATATAATATAATTGCTAAGGTTATAATATAATCTCTCCTTTCTATTGGGTCTTATCCTTAAGACCTATATACCCTATCTATCCTGAATTTCACTTAATGCATTTAAATCTAATTCTTTTATTATTATATTGCGCAATATCTAACTGTATTTTTAAGTAGTATTTTTATAAAACCTATATAGAATATAAATTAAAAAGACTTAAAAATGAGTATAATGTTATTAAGCTTATTAAGTCTATTGCATTATCTAGTAAGTAAGTAGATATACTATATATATATTATTTTTATATAGATAATAAAAATAAATATTTAATATTTTTTAACTTTAGTTATTATAATAAATATAATGTAGTTGATAAGCAAGTTGGCCAGACAAGCAAGTTGGCCAGTATACTGTGCAGCTAATAATAGCTT
>NJCR01000897.1:0-77713 GCA_002234235.1 Fusarium hostae
GGGTTGACGGCGGCGTAAGGCAAAGCGGTCAACTTGATGTATAGTTGGGGGCTTTCGAAGGATTAATTTTGGGGTATTCTTGAGGGGGTGAAGGGCAAGAATAATCTTAGCTTCATTTGAAGACTCTGGCATATTAGGTTGTTGAGAAATATCTGATTGAATAGTGATAGTGTAGGTTGAGGGATTTTTGGAGCACTCACTTGTCTGGAGCACTCGCTTATCATGCACGTTATAAGAAGCCCAGTTCTCCCCCCTTTCAATCGACCACTCCAACTTTCATCTCAGCATCCTGCTAATTCCATCCTGCTTCATTCTCAAAGTTCTTCGACGACCTAGACTCTCAGATGGAGCTGATATCTCCTACACACATCACCAGTTAGTCAGGGACAGCACAGAAGCTCGCATTCAAGCATGCTGCATCATGCTTTGTTCTTCTTTCTTCCAAATTGGCTTTCAAGTAAAGCTCAATCCATAGTGTATAAGCAAAGAGATCCTGGATCAAGGGTTTTTTTTTAACTTTATCTCAACTACTATCTTTACGTCTTCCAAGTACTTCTATACTTATGACACGACCTTTAAACTAAGGCCACGAAAGAATTCGACATCAAGAAAAAAAGGACCACAGAGGACTAGAAGATAATTTGGTAAGAGCTTCTATCATTAAAAACCTATCGTCACACGCTCCCAGCACATTTTAATAGTTACCTCCTTTTACATACGTGAGTCTATCGATAGGACTACATAGGTCTGAACAACATGCACTGCTTCAAGAAATACAGGCTGACTTGGGGTATTGAAAAGGACAGTATATACTACTGAGACAGGATGATACGGTCTATATACATGGCCTTTCGAAATTTACCAGTCCAACTTATGTCGATATGCCTCATCTTCCCCGTCGTTCAGCCTGAGATCGCCTTGGTCACAGAAACACATTGCAGCAAATCAGCATTTCACTAAATGGCATTGGGACTCGACACGGAGTCATGGGTAAGCTCTGAAGAACTGTTGACCATTATATGGGCCTTAATGTTGGTGTTTGCAGAAGATGGGCTGGCAGTGCCAGCAACTGTCAGGGAACTGGCAGACTCAACAACAATGATTCACCATGCTCTGTTGACATGTTATTGGAGCTACAGAGAGTTGCCTCCGTCGGAAAGACTGGGTTACGAAATATATAAACCCAAAGAGCTCCCAACGTGAGCTTGTCTTTCACAACCAACTCATATCTTGCAAAGCGCCGAGGGGAGAACAAGGCCACCATGGACCAAGAAAGCATGGAACAGATGAACATCGCCATGCTCATCCGTCTAGTACGGATGGTAAGTCATTATTGAACTGGGTCTCACTTGATCACTGATTAATTGTTTAGATGTTATATATCATTCAGGAGCAAAACACAACGATCGAAGGCCTTAGAAGGCAGGTGGAGGGTCTTACGACTCAAATCAAGTAAGACCTTCCTAGTAATTGACTTCATATACTATGATACTAATGTGTTTTCTAGCCAGATGAGGTGGGAGCGAGGCTGTGGAGGAGAGGCCGAAACCCCAGATACATTCCTCCACAGCCCCGATGTCAACTACCAGCTCCCCGACGATCACGAAGGAGCCGAGAACCAGCCCTAGCGGCAGATGGGGAGACTGATTCTCCCTTCCAAATGCATGCGCAGTGCGTATGCTCGATCATTCTTCCACGATATCGCCTTTCAGGGCACGAAAGTGGACCTGATGGCAGACTTACATTGCTGCCCAAGTTCCGGTCGTAAAGAACGCATTCGCGGGAGTGATCGATAACCCTCCACTTGATTGCTTGCAACAGACTTGCAATGCTCGACTACGATGTCCACTTCAAACAAGATAGACCAGACTCTGAGAAAGAGAGCAGCAAATGATTATAAAGAACAAGCGTCAATAAGGGGGTAAGCTTCAAGGAACTTTCGCCCCAAACTCAAGCTAGAGATTGCTTGACCTCTATCCGTCGGAGATCCAGATGAAGATTATCCAAATTGCTGTACCGCCCGTGATACAGCCCATGGACATTGCAACAAATGGCTCGTCATCAAGAACGAGCGCGCCGCAACCAACGATGTTATTACGACATGCCACCGCATGCAAGGTTTACCGGTGAAGACCCGGATAACGCTGTCAGAACTACCTGATGTCGATGGGAGAGAGTAATCTCACTTTCAGCTACCAGGGCAAGTAAAGAGAATCGAGAATGAGAGATGAGATCCAGCAAACACTGTACCTTCACATAGATAAAGAGCGCCAAGAACATGTATCTCGGGGCACAAGACCTGTCATCGCATCATCATCATGGCGCTGGAAGCCGATACCATCGCCGCCCGTTCCCTCTTCCTGGCCCTTATTTGGTCTGTTCCCTTTACACTTATGTTCCAGAATTACCTTACCGACTTCGTATTGCATCAGAGTCTTCAGTTAACCAAAATCAAGTTTTGACCAGATATCATCATATAACTTGAAAAGTGAGAACCTGTACTGGAAAGCTTCATGGAAAGACGATCTAAGAGCCACCCAGGACGCGAGTACATGCGCGAATCCATCAAGCGCTCTCGCCTAACCCTCACTCCTGCCGCTACCATTACTCCTATCGTTACTACTACCGAGGCTGGGTCTCCCATCGCCCCCACTACTAAGCGTCCCCAACAGCCTTATCATCCTTTCCGTAAGTCTCCCCTTCACTAAACCCACACCCCCGTTGAGGCGTCAAAGCTGTAACGCTCAAGAGACTCGTATATAATAGCCGACAAGTATTTACAAGTCTTTCACCAAATATGTTCATCTTCAAGTTAAAATCTTGATATATACCCATAATATCACATTCGACCCTCAGGTTGAGCATAAACCAGACCTGACCATATGCCGATTTGCACACAAAAATTACTTTCCAACATCACTCAACTATATAAGATAGCGCAATCTGGGTCTGGTGATGCCAATCGTAATACGATCAGACATAAACTAAACTGATGTGGCACACCACATACCATCACCAGGACAGATTTCCAAGGCCATGAGTTGTACAGGTCCTTGAGAATAGCAAAGATTTTCAACCTTCTGCTCCTCTCTATGTGTGTCGCGGTGGAAGCAACAAACCAAGCAGACAGCCAGAGACACTCTCTGAAGCTGATCTTACCTGAAGGCACGAGCTTGTCAAAGGTTCAGCTTGTGAATGCAAACCAACAATGGAGACAAAAGTGTGGCGCAGACCATCAGGGAGTACACAATACACTTTCCCGACTTCACCATATATATATATATACATATCTTACGCCAAAGGGGTACAGTTCGCTGTCAAGGGCCATCGAAAGATACTCAAGAAGGATCCCATCACCGAAAAGCTTATCCTCCTTCTCTCAAACAGCTCAAGGTTAAACCTGGATACAAGTATTTATTATCTAAATAATAAGATAATCCCAATAATACTAGACCAGACTAACTTACTTCTTCTCAATCTATCTAATCTTTTCCTCAAACCAAGGCAGCATCCGACATGCTCGAGCTCGAGTCCCCATATCGCTCAAGAACCTGATGGAGACTCTCCCAAGCTATCGAACAGTACGCTATAAATATTCAACAAGTATCTCCTACTCTTCGAAACCGGGCGGGGAGAACGAGAATAAGATTCTTACTTGCTGGATATAGCCTTGTCGTTTCCACCCTCTATAGATACAACACCGCCGCCGTTCGTAAACAGAACAACCTTGGCGAAGTAGTAGAGGAATGGACAAGTGGAATGAATATGGAGCGCTTCGTTGCCAATGCCAACATCATCTCAGTCGAGGTTAAACTGCAACACCAATACATTGAGTTGTATACACCCTAAGCGTTGACAATGCACGTCTGCGTTCCTATGGTAGATTTGCAGCGGCATAGAATTCAAGAAAGCAGTCGGAATACTGCGAGTATTGATGCAACATGTGGAGAGAGTCCTAAACCTGACATTTATGACCGGCACGAACCTTGGACCTGTCGCTGCCACCCAACTCGGCGATGCTCCCCCTCGCCTCACCGCGGAGCTCTACGAAGCACCCCCCAATCCAGCGCATTATCATGGAGAATCAAAAGCCGCCAGCAGATGATTTGCGCGCCACGTGCCCCTCTCGGCCTGAACAAAAACCCTATTTAACGCAAATACGACACTAGATATTGGCTGGTGACGCCTGAAGATTGGCGAAACGATCCCTATCTTGTTTGCATACTGCTGAGCTTGGCACAGCTGCAGCGTCGCAAGGCCTATGGGCCTCGAGGTTTGTTCTTGATGAGCACTGGATCACACGAAGAGGGTTACAGCCGTGCATTGATCACCAATACCGGTAATATAGTCAGCAGTGAGTTCTGAACCAAGCCTCAGTGGCGCTGGGGACTCTCTGCTACTCGGTCCAAATGGGACATCCTGTATCCCGGCTACGGCAAGTGAAAGACCCGCGAACGCAACTACAATAAGCGCTATATGTACATCGAAGACACTGAGAAAGAGCGATCGTTCAATGCCGGTGTGTTTGGCGATAGGATCCGAATTGTTGTTGCAGGGCCCTCCACAAGGTACCCGACTACTGCGAGAAAGCGATATTCACTTCATCTTCTTGAGGGCTCAGAAGGTTCAATCTGATGAACCAGACCTGGCTTATAGATACAACCTAGTCTTGCCATAAAAACATCGAACCTACGTGCTTCGCCTCTAGGAATCAACTGTTTTATCTCACTGTGACTTCGGCAAGGGCCACTTGTAATGGCACCCACGACACAACAACCTAATTGCAATATCGTCCTTGCACCAATATATAAGGTAAAGACAGTCATGAAAGAATGCCCTCACCCTGGCACCAACCTTTTAATCGATGTGCCTGGATGGTCGAGCGGGAATATTCCAAGAACAAGAATACCGTGAGAGCACCTTCAAATTCTCGGATGAAGTTCATGCACGCAGAACCCTGGCTAAGGTGGCTGCTTTCTGGCGAGCGACCGAAGAAGAGGTGACCAAGAAGATCCCGGAAGCTCGCTCTCGAGGAAAGGCGTCGCGAGCATGTTGAAGCTGAACTGGCTCAGATCACTGCCTTTTTGGCGAGCAGCTGAAGGGGAGCTGATAAAGAAGATCGAGGAGAATGACAAGCTCACCAAAAAAGACAAAGGTGGCGCATCTATCAGCAGCAATAAGAAGGATATCTCATCTTAAAGCCTACAAAATGTGAAGTTTATAGGTAGGTTATTAGTGGATGTCTCTAGATGTTGATAACATGACGGCAGTTAGCATTATTGACTCGCATCTGCCAGCTACCGCTGAGCAGCCTGAGCACTGGGGAGAGTTTGGCTCCTATCAAAGACCATCATCTATTCAAATTTCATCATTGAGAGAGGATATGCTTTCATCTGCCGAGCCACCTACTCTGCGCAGCACTTATTACAACTCACTCACCATAAGACCAGGACTGGATTGGGGAGACCCCTATGTATAACAAGCGATGGCATACTCCTTGATGGAAACGATACCAACCTAGAAGCCCTTTTTCGTGCCAGAATGATTCAACCATTCTTCTTCTTCTCATAATTCCCTCTGCGGAAGACATCTGGCAACCCATTTGCAACGATGACTGGCCTCGACGGACAGATGTCAGAACCAATGTCAACGGTCGAGCTGAGCCACGGCTGCTTTCATGTTTGTAAGTTGATCAAACACTTTATATTCCCATTTTTTCCCCTGTGCGTTATCTGACCGTTCGCTCAATATAGCTTATTGTTGCGACTACCAGTTCTGTTATCACTGCGGAAATCCATGGAAGACATGCAACTGTCCACACTGGGGCTCAATGAAGTGGTATACCCACATCTTTTGCTTCATATGAGATAGCCGTCAATGTTTGCAAGACGTCAAAAGATGGGTTCGCATTTCATCGTCCTGTATCATTGGAACCAGGGCTGGACAAATCTGTCCCTGAAGCACGCTGTTAAGCATTCTGTCAAACCAAACCCCCCACAGATCCTTGGCACTGAAAGAGCAGTTTGCGGCATACTTCATATTGCCCACTGGTGCTCTCTCGAACGGCCATGTGCTTCAATTGCGGCACTATATAAAAGAAATCCGAGTCTCGGGATTGACCCTAGGATAATGACCGAAAAGTCCATATCGACGTGTCAGAAGAAGCCAAAGATTAGCTTGGCAACAATGGATACTCGAAGGTTCCCCAACTGACCAAACCCAAGGAAATCACTTTGAACCGAGCGGTTTCTTGCTCATGGTAAACCCTTTCACTCATCATCCAGTCGATGATGCGTAGCAATGTTTCTATACATCCACACGATGATGGCACGAGCAGGAGTCGACGACCAGGAATAAACAACGAACAGTCATCATGGAGAATGAGAAACACTCAGAGAAACCAACAGAGCCAGACTTCTATGGTGGTGAGCGTTGATTATGAAGCTCTGAGAAGATAACGTGAAGATATTTAACGAGGAGTACGATAAATGAGTTAACAGCGAAGTGGAGGACTGAGAGATGATGAATTTCCATTGGAAAATGATAACGTTTCTCAACACCGTGCTCCACAAAGATTTCAACCTATACCACAGAGCCGCAATGGTCATGGTAATTCTTCCACCATCAGCAAAACACTCAGAAATCTCCAAGTAATGATACATACCCTTCCGAATACCTTCACATCTAAATACCAGCGGCGACATGCAATGACCGAGTGAGTTAATAATTACACCAAAAAGATAAATCAACAAAAACATACAACAGCGGGGATTCGCTGGTCGTCACCGACCCAACTACTAATCCGCCGGTTAGTGGCTTGACTATGGGAGAGCGGACGGGATCCCGTATTTTCCACTACCTTTGGTCGTATGTGCTAATATGTCAGTAGGTTCAAATTATATCGTCTTCCTCACGTCAACTCGTCGACCCTACGGTATGGAGCAGTGGTGTAAGATCGCGGACACCTCATACCAGACTACTGGTGAGCTGCAACACTGAATCAGCCTCAAGTTGACCGTATACACACCCGCCTTTCCCTCTCTTTGTATAAACTCTTGCGTGGCAGTTTCGCTAACCTGCCTGTCGCACTTCAGCGGTGACAATCAAGTCGATCAAGTCATTCTTTGTAACCGCCGAGTCAAAGAGGGTCATCTTCCGATCTCTTAACGAGGATGTCGCTATTGCGGAGTTCTATATATAAGCTGCCAAGCCCAACCCTCCAACAACCCAGAGGTTAACTACCTCCGGAGCCGAGTCAAGCTCCTCGAGGAGGAAAACGACTACGTCAACAAGATGAACGACGAGCTGCGAGAGAAAAACGACCGCCTCATCACCGAGAATGAGGAGCTTAAAAAGAAGCTGTAGTGAGTTTAGCAATCATGTTTCATGCTTCTTTCACTAATTCGGAGGCCTTTTAGAGGGTTACGCAGTTCTATATATATATAATATGAAGATACGGAGTCATTCATCTTCACACAACTATCATATCAACGGCAACTACTCAGTCCGTTCAACCCGGAAGCGCGCCGGGTGTAAGCCTTACATTCGGCCCCGCGACCCACAATAACCCGGCCAGCGACGTATTCCTTGCCACGAGAACTGCAACAAGTTTACTACCGTCTTGCCGATTATGCTGACAACTACGCAAGATTCCTGATGCAAATACTTAGGTATTGGTTGGCGTTGTAAACCAGATTGCGTTTTACGTCACTGTGTTGGTTTGGTATGCAAGTATGCATACTCGAGAGGATCGGCAAAGCGAACGACATTCTCTTCAGAAAAGCAACATACGAAAATGGTCGTCCCATCGACAATTACATCGGCGCAGAGAAACTGTACAAATACTAGTTGAGTCCTGTTGGAGTTGGATCATCTGTCTCTCTGTCAGATACATGGAGCCAGAACTGAAGGAGAGATTCGCTCACGGTCAGAGCCTTGTAGATGGAGAGGCCAGTCACACAGCTGAAGACAAGATCCCACGATCGGTTACCAACAAGCACCGCATTATTTGCGCATATGAAATCATCCGTATCTATTTCTGACAAAAGACGAACAAATATTCTCGTCCACGTTCCTCAGCATAAAGTGGAAAATAAGAAGGTCCAAGAGGAAGGCTACCTCTACTAACCTCTAACCCGGGTTCCTATTTCGGAATCCTGACAAACAGCACCTCATTGATCCTTTTCAGGTCGGGCTTAGGGATTCAAGTGCAGTACGTGTCACAATTACTTTGTCGCTACCAATGCTGACTTACAAATAGCGAGCTCAAGGAAAAGATCAAACAAATGCGTAAGAACACGGCTCCTGCTCTAGACGGTAGGCGGACATCGAGTCCAAAGTCACAAGTATGGGAGCCGGCAGCGACAGGGTCAAGATCAACGATTTCAGCAATCTAGAGCCGCTCGTTATTGGGGAGTGTAGCCTCTGCGGTGTTCGGGGCATTAACAGGCCTCCGGTCTATATACAATTGCTGATGATATCGCCAACATGGCCGATTTGCGAAAGCTGTTATCTCAACACTCTGCTCCCGAGGTTGGAACCTTTGACTCAGCCAGAGACTGACCCTCTGCTACCCCTGCGAGCCTCGAGCGACAAGACCCAAATGTCTACTTCAAACTCAAAAGCGCGAACATCCAATGTAAACTCATAGCCATGAGCTCCTAAATCAGGCTTTGTCGCGCTCGTCAGGAAGCTGCTCGAGAGGACCCTTACATGTCTATCGAGGAGCGCCTTACAGAACAAGTCTCTCCTCACCGGACTCCTCTCCCACCACTCGGTCTACAGAATTGACGTCGCGGGGGACATGAAGATCTAGCTCCTGTGATTCATGGGAGAAGAATGCTACTGTAGCGCAGTAACTTCGGGTGGGATGGCGGCACGAAAGGCAGCCCATCCTTAAAATGTCAGGCTCAAGGGTATGTTATCGGTAGATGCCCCTAGATGTTGATGACATAGTGGCTAATATTTTACCACAGAACCACAATGGTCATCGTACTTCCTCCCATTATCTAATAAAGCAATCAGAACAACCTAGCTATCTATCCAACTTATAGAAAGAATTAGGAACTCGACAAAAAGATCCCCAGTAAACTCATAATGATGATTATCTCGGCTGATCAAATTCATTCTGCAACGACGAAAGACTGCGACACAGTATGGTTGGATAAAAGCCCCAACTACGTTGTACGTATGCCTCCTGGCTTGATTCCCCTCCATCAATAAGATAGGGCTATGTCATAAGACAAACGGGTGAGAAGAACAGGTGACCTCACGGGAAAAGAAGATCTACATTATGCATGAGATGTAGCACTTGATTCTGCAAAAGTATAACAATGCCTCCGCATCATTCGGGACCCCTCATCTTGTATCACGGACAAGGTTGAGCCCAGGACGCGGTATCCCAAATCGTCACTCCCCCACGACAAGCGTTCGTCAAGCACATATGGCTACGAAGAATGCTTCTCAACCGTAATAAGTCAGACACACAAGAAACAGGGGTAAAGCCTCACAGTTTATTGCTGCAGACGAAACTTTTACTTCTTCCATTCTTGCACTGTAGAAATTTCCAGACCCCAGGAAATTGAAGATATATATCTCTTACCGACAACGTCCGCCATTGAAGTACCCCTTCTGCAACTCTTATAAACGATGACAGTTTCCTATATTATATTATGAGCGAATGGCCCTAGATGAGGTCTCCACTCCTCACTTCTCTGTAAACAATCTAGCCCCTAAATATGAGTTCAAGGCAAGTAGAAGAGGCAGGCACAGGAGCGGCAAATTTCCCACTCGCTGAAGCAGGCCCGAAGCAAAAGCATCATGAAACTCCTAATGCTACGAATCCTTCTGGGCGTATTTTTCACTTTGTCGAAGGCCTCGAGCAAGAGATGATGCGCGGCGCCACGTCTAAGTGCGTTATCCTCTAACTCTTCATGACATGTGTAGCTAACCTCATCTTAAGGAACGCATCGACGCTTTGCGCCCTACTGTACGACCAGGTGCATGAGCTTCCGTAGCAAGAAGTAGAGCAGACCAAGATTGGTGCAAGAAGAAGGGAATCGCTAACCCGTCTGCGTACCTTGATCTGGAGGATGAGAAAGCTTATGGAATCGATGACAATCGGTCACGATGAAGATGATGTTGGGGTCGATGATGGTGATAAAGCACGGAGGTATCAAGGTTGGGAGGGGGGTGAGGGTCCTCCCGCTTTCTCTTTCATAAACACAAACTCGAGCTCTCCACAAGAAGAAAGAAGAAGCACAAGCTCGGGGGGTCTTGAGAAATTAGTATAGCAATATAAGCCGTATTGAACTCTAGCAGTAACAACTCAAAGGTAACTTTGGATTGCCATACTGTAACCAGAGACTTGCGAGAATATACCTACCGCCAGAGAACAGCACCTCTCTCGTCGTCTTGAGGTCACCATGAAACCCGTCTAAGATTTCCAGACTCGCATCTAGAGTACCCACGTGCCCTCGCCCTTTCCCAATCCTACTCCCAACAACTTGTCATTATACCTGGGATTTGTCACCGGTCCCACGCCCCTGAATGAATGGCTCAACGACGAAGTTTCCGGTGTCCTCTCTCTTCCCTTTGTGAATATGAACGCTGGTAGCTGTGTCTTTGATAAGGAGTTCAATCCCTCATCCTGCGAATGCACCCGCTGCAAGGATCGGCAATAACACCTCTACTCTGGATGAGCAAAGCATTTACGTACGAGGGCCTCATCCGGTTGAGCTGATCAGTCCCGACTCTGCCTCTGCGAAATCTAACGGCCTCGCCGTCTTGTCGCATAAGTCTGCGCTGAGCTTCGTTGTGCTCCTGGTCCTTAGGTCGCTCGTCCAGTCCCTGATCTGTTCCTCATCATGGAACCGGTTGTAGACACGAGATATTTGCTCTCGTTGTGGTATTGGGCGAAGTTAACAAATATTTTCGATCTTTAGGGATGGCGTGGGAGTTTTGTCGAAGCCTGTCGATGATAAGGAGAACGAGTCTTGGGACAATCGCATCGGAAACTCTGCGCAAAGCTTGTTGAATGCCCAGCCGTCGCCGTAGACACAGTAATTCTTCTAATCATATGTCTATGTTGGAGAGTGACGTTGGACATCAATGACCTGGAGTGAAAGAAGCTTCTCGAGAATGGCCTCGTCGTCGCGTCCAGAGGATCCGGTTTGCAGCTTGTGCACCTCAGCTTTAGTTGTATTTTGGCTTTAGGAAAATATTTCTTAGAATAATTTCGATACATTTGCGATCTGTGTGGGTTGGTGAGGAAAGCTATAGATAATTTGCGTAGAACATGATGTTAATTTGACCCGGAACTTGAGAAGCAGGTGACGATATTATGGGCTGTTAACTGAGTGTCTGTTAGGGATGAGGCTTCCCAAGTATTTTATCCCTTTTAAAAAGGGAGCCCCTGCCCGTCCGTGGAGGACCAGAGTCATGTCCTTGCCATGTCGCGAGGTTTGATGAGTTTGCCTTATGCCATTTATAGGAGAAATTAGGCATGTTACATTCTGTAGGTACACAGTAAAATCCCATCGGCGTTGAGGAAGGTCTTATCCGATAACCTTTGTAGAGGTTGAGTCACAGGGAAGGCGTAAGCTGGTTGGGTTCTCGCTCTTGGACTTTCCCAACAGCCGCCATCGCAAACTCAGAAGCAAATTCCGCGTTGGGCAGAGATAAACAGGAACAACGACATGCAATTCACACTCTGGTCTAAGAATTTCACTTCAGTATCCTTACGTAAGGTGCCAACAGACTTTATCCGTTTTGTAACGCTTCCCGTCTGCCCTGTTGTACCACCAACGATGGACACAAGGGGGCAACATCGCGGAAGAGTCAATTGACAGGTGCTATACTCTTCAACTTCCGACGATCCCGAAATCAATTTTGTCATTTAAACGAAGAAGAACCAACCAACACTTCAAGCAAATAGTTTCGTCTCGCGAGCTTTCGCTACTTCACCCGTCAAAATGACAGTGGCAACACTCTCACCAACATCAATCGGCCCCTCGGCACCCTCCAGAAACCCGGTGCAAAAGCCTATCAAAAAAAATAATCAGGTCAATTCGTCCCTCTACCCCTCTCTTCCAGTGCATTTTTCGCCAATACTTTACGTGCGGGGCCGCAGGCTGAACAATATCAAGAAGAACAATACTAAGCCCCTGGCCTCAGCCTCGTCTGTGCACACTATCACAACACTGACCCTTTGATATTGTTCTTTGTCGCCCCAAACACCTGGATTTACACTTCGTATCGCCATGTCGCCTCTTCAATTACTTCGAGCACTTCTTCAAATGTTTCCTTCTTGATTTCAGCATGATACTCAATTCCTCTATACTTCAAAAATGGAACAAGACGTTAAATCATCGTGGAAACAACTCTTTCTCTTTACAAGACGATCACACTCCGGCGCTTTAATCGCTGCATTGCTTGCGGCTGGCTTCTCAGCAGGCTTCAAAACTGTTCTCTCGGTCATTCTTGGAAAAGTCTTCGATATTATCGCGGGCTTTGGGAATGGATCGCTTAGTGGGGATGAAGCCCTTTGGCAGGTTGGGCGATGGGCGCTTGTCCTTGTAGGACTGGGTGTTGGTAATTGGATCGCAAGTACAGCGTTCCTTGCTCTCTGGGTCATATTTGGAGAGTTGCAGGCATGCAGTGTTCGGCAAGACATCTTTGCAAGTCTTCTCTCCAAGGACATGGCCTGGTTCGACTCTCAATCCGAAGGTATCTCAAGTCTTCTCATCAGAATACAGACGTATGTATCCCTCTTCTGCACTTACACATGACTAACAGTCGATAGGCAAACTCGTGAACTTCAACTCGCATCCTCCCAGGTTCTCGGTCTTCTCGTCGGCGACATCATCACCTCAATCGCTTCCCTCGGTATCGCTCTCTACTACTCCTGGAAACTCACCCTCGTTCTCCTCGCCACTCTTCCAATCTCAGCAATCGTTCTCACACTCGCTACAAAGCGACTTGAACCCGCCATTCAAGCACAGAAGCGTGAACTGGCAGTCGCTTCCAAGTTCGCTGTTGCTTCAATCACAGCCATCGATCTCGTCAAGGTCTTCAATGGATACGATCAGGAGGTCTGGCAGTACCACCCAGCTGCCAAAGCTGCAGCGAAGCAGTACCTGATCCAAGCACAATGCAACGCTCTGCAAATGGGCTACGTTGCTTTCTGGGTTGTGGCCATGTTCGTTGTCGGCTTTTGGTACGGCGTTGTGCTCGTCAACAACGAAGGTCTTGCCGCTGGCAGTGTTTTGACGACTTTTTATGCAACACTTGCAGCATTTCAGGGCATTGAGGCTTTGATGCCACAGTGGTTGGTCCTCGCAAAAGGTATGTCTGCCAGTAGCTTCCTCTCGAGTATCACTCGAAATGTGAGGAATGGTGAAATCGTCAAGCCGATGACAGGAGCTTTGCGACCCCTGAGTTGCAGCGGTGATATCGAATTGAAGGATGTAAGTTTCCCATGTGCTAACAAAGACAAGGACTGACTTTAGTAGGTGAGTTTCGCATACCCATCGAATCCGGCTCAAAAGGTACTCCACGAATCCAGCTTCTTCTTCCCCTCGGGTGAGATGACCTTCATTGTCGGAAGAAGCGGCTCTGGAAAAAGCACGTTGGGCAACCTCATTGTTGGCTTTTATGAGCCCTTAAGCGGAGATGTTTATGTCGACAATAAACCCCTACAGGTTCTTGACAGACAATGGGTCCGCGAAAATATTACCTTGATTCAACAGTCCAGTATCTTGTTCAACGAAAGTTTCTTTAAAAACGTAGCATTTGGCCACCACGATCCCACAAGAGCAACACGGCCCGAAGTAATGCGAGCCTGTGATGCAGCATTACTGCAGTCGACGATTGCGGGACTTCCCGAAGGTCTAGATACCAATGTCGGCGCTGATGGGTACAACTTGAGCGGTGGACAGAAGCAGAGATTAGCGCTTGCCAGAGCTCGACTTCGAGACCCTCCAGTGCTGATCCTTGATGAGATTACAAGTGGTCTTGACCAGGTCAGTCGCGTGCTCATCATGGATGCAATCCGAGCATGGCGACGGGGCAAGACTACCATTATCATCACACATGATGTCGCCCAAATCGACGCCGATGACTTCGTCTATGTGATGGACAATGCATTACTCGTTCAGGAGGGATTCAGAAAGGATCTGGATACGCAAGTTGGTGGCATCTTTGCCACTCTCGCATCAACCGTATCAGACGAACCAGACACGCCGATAGATATCACCATCGACTCTCCCAACTCGCCTCTTTCTCCCCTTTCTCCCATATTTTCCCCTCCAGGTAGAGCATCGCGTCTCTCACAGATAGTCGTCGGAGGATTGGAGTCTTTCAGTCCAGCCCCAACAAGCGCTTCTACACGATTGACTCTGGGTACAAACACAGCAGCCGCTTTTCGCATGCGGACAGCTCGGGCTTGGGAGATGGAAACCCTCACTGTAGCTATACCCGAACCTGAACCTGTACGATCAAAGTCCGCCGCCGACAACCATCAGATGGCCAGTTTCTACGACGAGAAGCACGGCAGTGGACTGAGATCTCATAGCAGCCTGGATGGTATGGAAACATCATGCACACTGATGTCATTCGACGAACCAGAATATCTCTTTGGGGGAGCCGAACGTCCCAAGAGCATTACAAGACTAAGGCAAACCAGGTATAACGACAAGCTTCAGTCAGATAAGGTGGATGATAAAGACAGCGAGACTAAGGATCTCCCTCCACCAATGCCTCTAGCTTCAATATTGAGGACAGTCTGGCCAGCTTTGGGACGCGGGCATCGGTTTCTTCTTATCTTCGGAATACTGACCTGCCTGGTTGGAGCAGGCTCTATTCCTGCATTTGCGTATTGCTTCGCGCAACTCCTGGGCGCGATGTGGTCACAGGGTGACAAGTTAGCAGAGGGCAAGAGATGGGCTATCTATCTCATTGTCATCGCGGTCATGGATGGTGTTTGCACTGGCGGTGGTCGATATCTTCTTGAAATGGTGGGACAAGCCTGGATCAACACCATCCGAGTCGAAGCTTTGAAACGAATCCTCCGACAACCAAGAGCATGGTTCGATCGATCACGCAACTCTCCTGGCCGTATCAACGAGTGTCTTGACCGAAACGCCGAAGAGATGCGCAACATTGTTGGCAGATTCTTGCCCATCATCATCACGGTCACCGTCATGATCATTGCTGCTGTTGCTTGGGCGCTCGTCATCTCCTGGAAACTCACGCTCGTCACTCTCGCGCCGCTGCCTGTCGTTATGGGCGCAGTCAAAGGCTATACCATTATTAGCGGGAAGTGGGAGGCGCGCTGCAACAAGGGGGCCGAAGATGCGAGTGCAACTTTGACTGAGATCTTTCTCAACATCCGAGTCGTTCGAGCGCTCACTCTAGAAAGATACATGGGTGTGAAGTATATGAAAGCAGTGAGGCACACCCTGGGCCTGGGACAGAAGAGGGCAGGGCACACCAGTACATTGTATGGACTGTACCAATCAGTCAACTACCCCCTTACAGCACTTGTGTTCTACTACGGAACTGTGCTTCTGGCGTCGGAGAGGGCGATCACAGCAACAGCCGTGGTAGCAGTAGTGAATCTGCTTCTGTTCAGCATGGGCACAGCGACTAGTATTCTTAGTACGATACCACAAGTCACGATGGCCCAGTCGACCGCCGCGCAGATGTTGGGGTACGCCAGTATGCCTTTGGTGCCCAAAAGCGAGCCTCACGGATACTACAAGCCCAAAACACTGCTCCCAGTTCGACTTGACAATCTCAGGTTCTTATATAAGTTAAGCTCGGAGAGACCAGTCCTGCGAGGAGTGTCATTTGAGGTGGATGCTGGAGATTTTCTAGCGATTGTTGGTCGGTCAGGCTGCGGCAAGTCGACGGTGATCTCACTGATATTGGGTCTCTATGCTCCTACCAAAGCCGAGATCCTCAGCACAAGGCCACCATTAAGCTTCAATGGGTATTCCCATGCGCACGTCGATATGGAGCATATCCGTTCGATGATGGCGTATGTGCCACAAACGCCGTTCCTTTTCCCAGCTACCATTGCAGAGAACATCGTGTACGGCTTAGGTGAAGTATCGCCCCTCCGTCAATTTCCTAGCATTCTAGCTGCTGCGAGAGCAGCCGGTATCCACGAGTTCATCACAACTCTTCCAGATGGATACAACACTCGAGTCGGCGACGGAGGTCAAGCCCTTTCAGGTGGCCAGGCGCAACGTCTCAGCATCGCGCGCGCACTTGTACGCAAGCCTCGACTTCTTGTGCTGGACGAGCCTACCAGTGCTTTAGATGCAGAGAGCGCGGAAATGATTCGACATACAATGCAAAAGATTGCGAAGAAGTCAAGGCGAGATATGGCGATTGTGGTCGTGACGCATAGCAAGGAGATGATGGCAATCGCGGATCGGATTGTTGTCCTGGAGGATGGTGTCAAGGTTGAGGAGGGAACGTATCATGATTTGCTGCAAGCCAGAGGACCTTTTGCACAAGTGGTTGGAGATTTGATATGGGAGGGCCGCAAGGAATTTAATTGATGTTCACGGGCATTTGGATATTGTATACATGTTTCTTCTTAATCTTGATGTTGAAGCAGTGGAGTTGAGATCTGATTCAGTCCCCCCCCACGATCTAAAGTTAATGTGGGCCCATTAAAGTCAGCCTCGAATGTTGATTGATCGCCGCTTGATTATTAAGCCGCTAAACCCAACAAGGGTCACGGGGGTAGAAGTGCGACCCCAGAACGTCCCGAAGATTCCACCGTCGTCTCCATTTCATCTCATCGCCACCTTGAAACACGAAATACTAATCATTCACGTGTCAGCCCATTCACCATATTCTTTATTTACAGTCAATTTACTCGCGTCGCAAGCTAGTTTCGAGCTACCAAACAGTCTCTCTCAAAGCCGCAGGGCTGACGTTGTTTCACTCACCTCTTCTCTGTCTCTCACTCATACTCATATTCATCCACTTATACAATGACTGCGCAATCACCCCCCAAGCGCAGAAGTCGCTTATCCTCAACCGCCCAAGATAACGACGATGCAGCACTCAAGGTACATCCCCTCCCTCTTCCCATTGAACCGCCACTTACATCCTCAGGCCCGTCGCGAACGTAACCGCGAAGCCCAAAACATCTTCCGCCGCCGTCGCCAAGCCGCCGAAGCAGCACAGGCCCAGCGCGTGCGTCGTCTTGAGCAAGTAGTCGAGGAGATGAGCTCCGTCTTCATGTCATTCGTTGACGAGATGCTCACCACCGAAGCTGTAGTCAGAGCCCAGCCGAGTCTTGTTGGTAGTTTGAGGAGAAGTATGGAGAGAATTCTTGAGCTGGCGCATGAGGTTGTTGGACCCGAGGAGGATCTTGTGCTGTTGCCGAGGGAGGGGGAGGATAGGAAGCGTGGAGGCTCTGGATCGCCGGAGAGTGAGCAGAGTGAAACGACGGAGGATTCTTCCGGTTCGATGGCTGTTGCTATGAGGAAGAATCAGGTTCAGACGTTGACACCGCCTACTTCGACAGTCATGACTTCGGTTTCTACGCCTACTCCACCATCTTTATCAACTTCGGCACCGGCTTCACTATCAACACCGCCGTACTTCAACTCTCAACAACCACCAATGGCCAAATCCTTCAACTTACCAACATTCTCACTCTCCCCTCAGATCTTCGGCAACGGCTGGCTCGGCACAACCCCTGCATCGCCCGGCGATCTCGCCGCCCCCTCATCCACACAACACTCAACATTCTCATTCCGCCTCGCCTGCGACATACTAACAATAGCATGCCACCTCCTCGTAAACTCACCGCCGCCCTACGCCATGTCAGCCTGTGAATCGCGCCTCTTCTGCAACACCCTCAAAGGCCGTGCAAAAGACGAGATGCTCACACGACTACGCTGGCTCATCGGTCCGGGTCGACATGAGATGTATCGCGTTATCGATCTCCCGTACGGACGATATGGACAGTATGTTTATTCTCGCGCAGAGCTTAACCCTTCTACGGTGGAGGATATAGAATGGCCGTGGCCTACACGACCGGCTGGGACGCGCATTGACCATTTCACGCGGTTCTTCAGCGTTGTTGGAGTTGAGAAGCAACTCGTCGCCCTTGGTGCTAGGGTTGTCGATGCTGAAACTATGGAGCTCAATCTGAATAACTCGCCGATGCCGAATGTTGTACACGCTGTACCGAAACAACCCGAGAGCTGGAGTTTCGTCAACTGCTTCTCATTTCCTACGGAGGCAAAATCTGGTCCTGTTACGGTGCGGGTGAGTATACCTGCGCTTATAAAGTCACTCGCTACGAGATCTCTTTGTTTGATGCGGGGACCGGGAATACCGAGGTCCGAGATTGGGAGTGCAATTGAGGAAGCCATCATCAAAACAGGATGAACACACGATAAAAGTTTATGATTTAACGAGATGGACACATATGAAGGATTGGAACACTATCAAGGTATTTGGATTGGATATTGCAAAATTTGGGATGGAAGCGTTGTTATTATGGCCTAGTAAAGCGACCTGTATATTGGTATCTTACATCCCATTATCTGTCATAACGTCGTAATCTGTCATTTACAAGAAAACAGGGCTTTCCTTCACACCTGTCTACTATATACCCTCCCCTTAAAATAGCATTGTATGAACGCACAAACGTGCTCATTATCGTCTCTTAGACCTTAGTAGTCCCTCCCAGGAAACATGATGTCTCCAAGAACTCTTCTGCTCCTGCTGTCGTCGCTGAGCCGGTCGTGCCGGATCTCGAGGATTTGTTCGTCTCGGTTGTCGAGGCCGTCGTGTGTTTATGGCGACGAATTTCATAAATTCGGCGTCTTGACTTGGTGGCAGCGTACTGTTTTTACCACTACCGGTCCTTAGAATTGGGTCGTCCTTAAGTGTCTTGGGGTGAATCTCCAAAATGGCGCCTTTGTGCTCTCTTCCCAGCTTGGCCGCCTCTACGAGGCCGTGCAAGTCGATATCTCGTTTCTTCTTTTCCTTCTCTTTCATCATTCGTGTTTGATCTGATCGCTCCATTGCTTCACGCTGTTCTTGTGTCATGGGTGTCTCGTCCTCATCGGGCTCATGGGTCAAGTGCATCATGTGAAGGATATTCTCAACAGGACCCATCTCTTGCTCTGGCTGTTGGGCTTCCTTATCATCGGCCTTCTTACGCTTGAAGCAGCTGAAGGCCTTTGATAGGAGCGCGCGAGTCGGTCGCCAAATTGTGAGCCAACAGTCCGAGATCAAGTTGAAAAGGCTTTGGACCAGGCTATCAGGTATCTGTCGAATCAAAGCTCCCAGTGGAATTGACATGACACCAAAGAGCAAGCTCCATCCCCATTGGGCACCTGTAAGGGGGGTTGTGTCAAATGCCTCGCCTCCCTTAAAGACGATGATGAACTGGCCGGCGATAGTGATAAGCTGAACACCGATGAACCAAGGGTTGCGCAGGAATCCTTGATACCAAATATCCAGCTTGTTATCCACCCGGCGACAGTTGTGCTGATTAAAGAACTGCATCCAGACGTAAATGTTGAGCACCAATGTCTGGAGCTTCTCAATCTCGAATTCAGTGTCGGGGTTGAAGAGATCCCATCCAGCGTAGTGAACAACAAAGACGACTATCAACTGATAGATGGCTTGACAAATTATCATCTTCCACATGGTGATGGAAATGATGGAGGCGTTGCGAGGTTCGGGCTTTCGCTTGAGGAAGTCGGGCGATGGGTGGTCGGTAGCATAACCAAGAGAAGCAAAGATATCCATGATCAAGTTGATCCAAAGCAATTGAACGACGGTGAAGACAGCGGAGCCGACAAGTTCGGAAACAACAGTAATGATACCTGCAGTGATATTGATGGTAAATTGGAACTATCGTCTGGTTAGCAAAGAACTTGGCCATAATGATCGATAACCTTACCTGGCAAAACTTCTTGACAGAGTCATTCACAGTTCGACCCCAAGCCAAAGCCTTGACAATGGAAGCAAAGTTGTCGTCGAGAAGGATGATAGATGCAGCCTCTTTAGCTACCTCAGTACCCTGAATGCCCATAGCAAAACCGACATCCGCCGCCTTCAGTGCCAGACCGTCATTCGTACCATCACCAGTGACGGCTACCGTCTCATTCATTCGCTTCAGGTGGGTTACGAGAAGTAACTTATCCTCAGGGCTTGAACGAGCCAAGACTTGGAGTCTTGGAATAACAGAATCGAGCTGCTCAGGTGTCAGGTCTCTGAATGTTGGCCCGTCCATGGCAATTCCACCAGCTGTGTAGATACCACATTCTGTTGCAATAGCCTTGGCGGTCAAGAAGTTGTCACCTGTAACCATGCGAACGAACACTCCAGCAGCCTGACATTGGCGGACTGATTCCACGACCTCGGGGCGCAATGGGTCACGAATGCCGAAGGCGCCGATGAAGATCATTCCAGAGGCCAACCATTCTAGATTAATGTTATCAGGGTCGTCGTCTGGACCCTCAAAGATATCCTGCGCGCTAAAGTCTCGGTAGGCAATGGCGACAGGTCGGAGCATCCTGTTGGCATAATCTTCAATTGTGTTACGATAGCTTGCACGGTCATTCTCCGAGAGTCGTGCAATTGGTACTCTGAAAGTTGGGTCCAAAACAACAAAAGCGCAATATTCAAACACAACTTCCGCTGCTCCTTTGACGAGAAGTCGGTAGCGATCCTCATTAATCTTGATCAGGACTGCCATCCATTTTCGGGATGAGTCGAACGGTAGGATCGCAACAATGGGACAGTTGGCCCTCTCCTCGGCCAAATTGTTCATACCGAGATGCTGACGACTGAAGTGCAGCAAAGCAGTCTCGGTGCTTGAGCCCATAAAAGTCGTGGCACCCGAGTCACCATTCTCAAAGGCCGTGGAGTTGAGAGCGATACTGTCCTTGATCAACCTCCGACATTCTGGAGAGAGTGACTTTGCCATGTCAATTGAACTGTCGTACTTGATAGTCGAGGCACGCGACATGGACGAATCGGGATCCGGAACAACCAGGTCGGTATCGTCAAAGTAAGACTCCAAGCCAACACGTCCGGCCACGACAGTCATCTTGTTCTGTGTCAGGGTACCCGTTTTGTCGGAGCAAACTGTCGTCGCATTTCCCATAATCTCACACGATCGAATCAATCGCACCAAATTGTTATCTCGGAGCATACGCTTCGTAGCAAAGGCCAGTGCAACGGTCACATTAAGCGCCAAGCCTTCTGGAACAGTGATGACGACGACCGTGACGGCCAGAATCAGAATATGTAAAAAGTCTTCTGCCTTCTGAGAAGGCCCACCAGTAACGGTGTGAAGAGTGACCATGAAACGGATGAAGAGGACAAGGAAAAAGATGGAACCAGCAATGGCACCGATGACAATAAGTTGCTTGCCAAGACGGCCAAGCTTCGCCTGGAGTGGTGTCTCCTTGACGTCGTCTCTCAACGACATGAGGATACGGCCATAGGTCGAGTTGACGCCAACAGCAGTGACGAGATAGTAACCAACACCGCGCGCGACAGTAGTTCCACTGAGAATGAAGGGGTCAATTCGAGATGTCGCTGAATGGTTTGGCCTTGGTACGGTCTTGTGCACAAGGTCAGCCTCTCCAGAGATGGAAGACTCGTTCATCTGTAGACTCGAAGCCTGCACAAGAACACCATCCACGGCAACAACATCTCCAGCCTCAAGGTGTAAAAGATCACCAACGACAACATCTTGAACGGGGATGCGCTGGAGTTTACCCGAGCGCATCACCGTTACGTCCCTTTGTTGCTTTCGTTCATTGACCTTCTTAAACTTGTAATTCTTCTGCCAATCGGTCGCTGCGCTTGCAATGATAATGACGAGGATCGCAACGACAATTGTCACACCATCTACCCACTCGACACGCGATGCGCCTATCGACTTGTCGACAGACTGGTAGATACCAATAGCGAGTGAGATGGAGGCAGAAATGGTTAACAAAATGATTAGCTTATCATTGAATGCTATCCATAATAGTCTGAAGAAAGATTTTTGTGCTATTTGCGGAAGACGGTTATCCCCAAATACTCGTTTTCGATCGACAAAGTGGTTATCGCGATGTTCGAACAGCCCATTGTGTAAGAGCGGCGGCGATGGCGGAGGGGACGCAGCAGAGAGAACTGGTGGTCGTTCAAGGCTGCCAGAGGCCACAGCTTCATCCAGAGTGACAGTACCCTCCAATGTTGTTTCGTCGGCGCTTAGTCCAGCTGAAATATCGGTACGAAGGCCAGCGGCTAAACCCAACAAGCCTCCAAACGCGCGCAGAGCGGAGATATTCTTGGCGGTCAGGAGTCGATGTAGTTGAGACGGGGTAAAAGCAAAGTTGTTTCCCTGAACATGTTCGTCATCGTGCAAATCGAAGGGCGGGTCGACGTCGTGAGGTTGAGGTTGGGAATTCATCGTGTTATCAATCTTCGGCTGGTCGTGACTACCACCGTCAAAGTTGGAGTTGGAGTTGGACCCTTCGCCAGAGCCGCCATAGCGTGAATCAGGAACACTCGTGATGTCGTCCATCAATGGAAACCTGTGTTAGAAGTCTGTGAGCAGCCGTTGATCCAGAAACCTGGTACGGCACTGAGCCACAGAAAGAAGTTGAATGAAAACAAAACAGAAGAAAGTGGAAGAGATTCAGTGATGGATCGAAGACGGTTTGAAGGGGACGGGACCGTTGATTGTGGAGGAAGCACTGAAATCATGCTCAAGCTCTAGCGTGGGGGAGGCTCTTACAAAACTCTACCCCGAAAACGTTAGAGCCAGCCAGGCCCAGCAGGAAAATAAAGAACCTTAAAGAGAAACTCGTCATACCTGGACGACTCGTCTCCACCGGGAAATGACCTTCACCTGGGCAGAGTTAATTGTGAGTGGTGCTTGGCAGGTCAATCTCTATTCTGTGGCGGCGCACTCTGTCTGGGGGTCCCGGGCGGTCCGCCTTGACAAAATACGCCATATCCAGTAACAATCAGCGGCGACACGTCGCTAACCCACTGTAACTGGTCCGCCTTACAGAGGACCGAGGGCCCCCGTAGTTGGGGGATTTTGGGACTGGGAACTGATGTTGTCACTGCCCATCATCTCGGAAGGGCCGAGACTCTAGGGGGCTAGGTAATCCTGAAAATGCTTGGTGCTGTTGCTATCGTGTCTTGGCGGTCGTCTTGGCTGCAACGTCGTTTGTACTAAGAGAGACAGAAGCTTTGGTTAGCGGGTGCGTGTCGTCGTCATCACAGCAGCCTTGGTGTTGAAGGCACTGAAGCAATGAATCTCAAGAAACGTCGTTGAATTAAGAATTGAAACACTAGGAAATAACGAGGAATGAGGCAGATCATGCACAGTGCTGAAGCCCCAAACCTTACACGCGGCCCCTGGGTCTTGACCTTCCTTGTCGGTCTCTAGCTGAGTAATAAAAGAGGCAACCCAGTTCTTGGCGAAAAAACAACCACGCCAAGAAATTTTACTGTATCTTGAGGCCCAACACAAAAGCGAAGTTTGGCCTCTGCCAAGGTTCTCCAAGTGATCTAACAACGAGTTAGATGATGGGAGTATCATAACAATTCTAGAAAAACTGGAATGATTGACTCAAGTCGACGACATTTACAGTGAGCAAAACAGATCAGATACGCGGATCCGGGCGCATCTGATAACCCGAGGCCCCATAGTCGAAAAGATGCCCAGACTTTGGGGTCCAGAAATAAACCGAGATGATGAGCCACCGTGATAGGAGGTTGGAGAGATGCATATTATTGGGTGGCTAAGTTCCCAGAACTACATGATACTCTTTGTGTGCAGTTAGAAGTAACTATTGTAGTTGAGTTGACAAACTTTCAGTTACAATGAGGCGGCTTTCAGCGATGATGAATGGCTACCCAGCCACGATGGAACGGTGACGATTGAAGCCGTTGACAACAGTCAAGCCCGCCGTTACAACCCAAACTCAAACTGCACAAACTCACGCGTAACTTCATCTTCATTGAAAAAAGCAAGAAGTACAGACACAACCCACGTGCAATGAGCACAAACTCACTACACCAAGACTAAACTCCATCTCACTGTGTCGTCTTGTCCCTACAGCCTCACATCTCACAGTCCATCCGTCTATCCAAAACCATCAATAACACAAGCGCACAAGCCAATTTATGCTCGTGACTGCTCCTAATACTCTCTTCCCATTTGCGTCACCTCTATCTTCCACGCAACACGATGTAGTTTAGTGGTTGAGACATCACGCTTTCCATCATCATCCATAGGCAGAATATAGAATAACATACCCTTCATTCCAAACCAATCTCGTCTCGTCTATCCAATTAATACCTCCCTCTCTTCCCCGATCGCTTCAGCGCCCTACCGGCCGAGACATGCATTCCCAGATGAACATTTCCAGACTATTAGTTGCACAAGAATTCACATCGATTCCGAAATATTTGCACGACCCTGTTCAACAAACTTCCTCATCGAGACTGTTTGCACAAAGTGATACAATACAGAATATAGGATCATGTAAACGGCAGAGACATGCCAAGTCGTTAGATGTTAAGCTTGAATCAAAGACATGGCGCTGTCTTTCGCTTCGACCTCCAAACATTGAGCACATGGTGTCTTGTCCTGTTCAGTTCTGTTTCGTTTCATTTCTTGATGGATCTCATATTACCCCTAACTTACCCTATAAACACTCCCAACAGACAAACCTCATTCAAGTGGCCGCCCTATCGGACGGACATGATACTCCAAACAAGCAACTTCCCGTATCAAAGATCCCGTCGTTGTCCTCCATTTGTTTCCGATTCATCCCAAAATGCCTCGACCTGACTCGCTGCTGTAGTTTGTCTTGGAGGACGACATCCGTTGCTCGATACCCGTTGGGATTCTCGTTCTGGGCTCTGAATCTTATTCCGGTTCACAAAGACATTGAACCCACATGGCGGTCCTGGACAGGATGGGGTCTGTGAAACGGGTTCCGTGTTAAAGGTCTCGAACATGTTCTTGGTATCGGCTTGATATTGCGTGGATGTGATTCAGAGATAAAATCTCTTCAACTTCCCCTCGATCTTGAGTAACTTCTTCAAACAACCCAACACCATCAACTATGGAGCTACCAGGAGCTTTACTCACATTCTTTCTTCAGTTCATCCTCTTGCCTCTAGTAACAGCCTTACCACGTCCCTTGAACCCTCGAGACGATGAAGTCTTCGCTCCAAAAGTCATGATCATCTCAATGGTATGCCCCCTCCCACATCTCGCATCACCTCTCTAACACTGCACAACAGTGGTCCCCCGAAGCTCAGATCTGGCATGATCGCCTCCCCGACTCAAAGCTAGGCAATCTCTCCTCCAAAACCATTCACGCCCCTGGCCTCTCCATGCTCTTCCCCTGCGCCACCTGCACTGAAGATGGAAGTATCTGCCATCTCACCATAGGTGAAGGTGAAATAAACTCCGCTGCATCACTCATGGCTCTCATGCTCTCCCCCAAATTCGACTTTCGCCATACGTACTTCCTCGTCGCTGGTATAGCTGGGGTGAATCCCAAGTATGGTACTCTTGGTTCAGTTGCTATCGCTCGTTATGCAGTCCAAGTTGCTTTGCAGTATGAGATCGATATACGATCTCTTCCTCCAGACTGGCCAACTGGGTATATCTCATATGGTCGTGACCAGCCTTACCAACAGCCCTTTATCACGTATGGCACTGAAGTCTTTGAACTCAACGCTCAACTCCAAGATACTGCATATAAACTCGCTTCTAAAGCTCAGCTGGAAGATGCAAATGGACCAAAGGAGTACCGCGCACTTTACCGCCGAATGGGCGAGTCTTATAAGAGTGCCTCTCAACCTCCATCCGTCATCAAGTGCGACACTGCTACAAGTGATGTATACTACTCTGGTAGTAGACTTTCTGAGTCCTTTGAGAATACTACAAAAGTGTGGACTAATGGCACTGGTATCTACTGCATGAGCGCTCAGGAGGACAATGCAATCTTGGAAGTCCTCGTCAGAGCAGCGATTGCAAAGATCTGCGACTTCTCGAGAGTCATGATCTATAGAACAGGTAGGTCCTCCCAGAGCCCCTGTCAACTATCTCACTAACCCTTGCAGGTTCCAACTTTGATCGTCCTCCCCCTGACTACACCGACCTAGACCATCTCACCGCCGCCCAACAAAACGGCTTCTCCATCGCTATCGCCAACATCTTCAATGCCGGCATTGAGATTGTGAAAGGCATCATTGAAGATTGGGATACCACGTTCAAGAATGGTATCAGAGCAGAGAACTATATTGGAGATATCTTCGGTAGCCTTGGTGGTGAACCCGATTTCGGGTTTGGCAGCTTGACTCGCGGTGAGCGCATTGCACCAGATAGTAAAGGCAGTGAGTTGGCGAATAGGGAGATGGACAGACGGAGGATCTTGACGCAGAAGTCTCTGAGAAAGATTTAAAGACTAGTGAAGGGAGTGGCAGTTGGGGCTGTGTGATTTGGTGTTGATAATCTTGGGAGCGCGTATGGTATCCTGGCGTGGTCAAACTTCCTTCTATTTTGTTTTAATATACACTTTTCTTTGAACCTTTTTGAAGCCGTCGTCATTCCCAATCCTTTCCGCTATCGCTTCTTTTGTATCATTGTCACTTCACTGTATGATCCAATCAGTTTCGCAAAACGGTCAATCTATGATCCTAGGTAGGCGTCTTTCCCCCCTCTTGCATCAACAGGCCAGATGGCTTTATCAATTCACATATGTAAACATCGTCTCGAATCACTACAACTTTTCAAGTCACGTCACCACGGCCCATCGGCCCAAACGTCATGCTCATTCGTGGCACACAGTGTCGCCCAGCCTGACGCAACCCACAGCACTGTAAAATGAAGGAACAAAAGGAGAAAGCTCATGCCTAAGCCCCAGGCTCGTGGACCGCTTGTGAAGTAATCTCCATAGCCTTGCCTAAGAACTGGAGAATAGCTCGTTACTCGCGGTAGGCCGAGATCCAGCGCTGCAACGCAGACGAGTGGAATGCCTACGTTGGGTTGAACCATGAGGGGCCAGCAGGGACGTGTGAGAGTGATCGTTTTGATGCCGAAGAGGCCGAGGCGAAGAGTATAGCTCAGTAGCGGAGAGTTCTCGCCTGCCAGATGCATGAAATGGATAATGAACACAGTTGCTCTCCGTCTAAGAGCGTCAGCCGTGGTCGTAGGCGGCGGCATCAAAAGGTGAGGGCTTTGGGAGTTTCGTCTCTCGTGCATCTCTGAGTGCTCAGATGCGTCGCTGACGCTCACGGCTGGTGTCACAAAAGATCCACGGTGACTTTCCTGGCTGTGGGACATAACCATGGACTGCGAGCCACGATGTCTCGATAGAGACTGAGGATGCTGATCCAGACGAGAACTTTGTGCACTCTTAGTAGGCGACAGATCTCTTGAAGTAGTCCTAGCCAATGTACCAAGCTCTTCAAACTTGTCCGATGTTGACGTTTGATGACGATGTCGAGGGCCTGTAGAACTGTAAGAGTAGGTTTGTTACGACACAAGAAAAAGAAACTTACCTGGAACTGGGGTACTCGGGGGAGCGGGCGAGTCCAGATTTTGTATGCGAGTTCCGATCCCGAGATTTGGCGCAGGCTCCTGACTTGCACCATTCTCGAAGGTCATTGACTCGCCTCGCATGGCTTTGAGAACCTCATTGGCACTAGGTCTTTCACCAGGGTTGAGAGCCAACAGTCTCTTCAAGAGTTGGTATAACTTTGAGGGAAGATCTGGGCGCTCACGTCGCTCATCCTGGAACCCTTGCCAGTGGGTGATCTCTGCTCGAAGTTCATCCACATCTTCGAGTTCTTCTTGCAGAGCATTTGCGCTCTGGTAAGGAAGTCTCCCGAAGCACATAAAGTACAGGATCATACCAAGCGAGAAGACATCCGACTTTGTGGTGAAGTTTGCATATCGACCTGAGGAAACATCCATTTTGAGGACCTCGGGAGCGCAGTACGAGATGGTTCCGGTAGTGCCTGAAGACTTGCGAACGACATTTTCGGGTTGAACTTCACCGAAATCGCTGATGAGGCATATCGTCCTGCTACCTTCGCGATGAAGCAGACAATTACTTGGTTTTAGATCGCGATGGATGTAGTTGGCTGCATGGAGGTACGCCACACCGGAGGTGATATCCTTGAACAGCGCGTAAATCTCATCAAAAGGGAGCTTGCGGTTGCCATTTAACAAATCGACAGGAGTGTCGAGTTGGCCTTTTGACCGGCGACGCATCTGAGCCTTGAGTTCCTCTTTGGTCGCCTCGCGGGGAGCTCCGCCGATGATGTACTGTTGGAGGTCACCACCATTGCAGTATTGCTGGAGGATGAATGCGCAGGCAACACTGGGTCCAAATCGGGTGAGCCTAACATCCTCGAGCCAGACATGCCGATACGATACGAGGTTTGGATGAGAAAGCTTAGCAAGAAGTTCGACTTCGATGAGAACCTTCTCAAGCCAGTCGTGATCATCTCCGACCGGGACTCGTTTGCAAGCGAATTGACCCAGAGCGCATCCATCAATTTCGTGCCGTACAAGAAGCACGACACCTTTGCCTCCCTTTCCTAAAACTCTTTCTTCGACGAAAAATGTGTTGAAGTAGTTTGGACTGAATGCATCTCGCCGTATTCTGCTGCCTTCCGCTTGCGCGACACCGGGTGTACTCGACACAAACTCGGCCTCATCTGGAGCTGGAGATGGCGATGTCTGATTTGTTGTCGGGCTACTACCGCCAAAGGCAGGACCAAAAAGTCTTCTCACTGGACTCGGTGGAGGATGATCGGCAGAATTATCGTTATTCGCGTTGGCAGCTCGGAGCATACGAAAGTAATCGGGATCGACATAGGTCTCTTGGCGAGCACCAAAGGAATCATAGCTTCGATCGGAAGTATTCTCGGAACGAGTAAGCGGCTGATGGCATGTAGGACAAGTCGAGATGCCTCTGATCTCGAGTCGATGTGATTGAGAATCGCGAACAACGATAGCGTTGTGGTGACGACTGCAAGTACAAGGGTTGGTTAGCTTGCTATGGATGGATACCTACTTTGCACGACAAACAAAAGGAAGGGCGATGACGTACAGAACAATCTCTCTGCCCTCATGGGGCTGGTATGGAATTAGCGACATGTCCTTGGTACGGGAGCGTCAGATACAAAATCCAGGATCGCAATCATGGTAAAGATGATGCGATGGGGAGGTTGAGGATTTTGTGTTGGAGCTGTTGGTTCAAGTGGAAATGGAAGTGGAATGGAAGTGGAAAGTTTCGCGGGGAAGCTCAACAGTGGTAGTAAGTGGTGTTGTTGATCGATACTGACAAGGGATCGGAATTATCGAGGTAACGTGAACAATAACACGCAACAGTACGACTCGAAAATCCATGAAATTACAATGAGACCTTGTGAGTCAGTAGTTGCGATTATTATCTTCTGTTTATAGACTTAATCAGAAGTCAACCTCAGTTTACTTGATTGTTTTACCCATGACAGCTTCTATGAGCGGTTCCACCCCAGTGACAAAATGGGATTTCAAGTCTTGCTAATAGTGTACACTGATCTCCCCAACTGGTATCTCGAAACTTTGTAATTTACATCTTGACGCCGATAGATATTGAACTAATTGCCGCTAAACCATTGGATCGAATAGAATAAATATATCACTGTTAACATCAAATATTTTACGGCTGCGTCTTGCGATATACTTGGTTTTACCTAAACTCTAGACTCTCAAGTGTGAAGGTCTAGGGTACCTATGTTCCTTCCACAAACCTCGACCAACAACTCCTTCCCCACTATCGCGAGGCTCCCCAATTACACGCAACCACTCACTCCCTTCTGCCTCGAACAACTTACTACCATGTCAGATCTCCGACAAGCTTGTGATCGTTGTCACAGTAAAAAGTTAAAATGTACAAAGATCCCAGCTTCATCCGTCTGTACTCGATGTGTCAAAGCTGGAGTTACCTGTCTCTTCAGCCCTCCAACTCGATCTCTGCGCCATGCTGACAATGTTGCCTTCAACTGGTCTATGCTTGGCCTGGACGAGCCTGCAATCGACCCAGTTCCAAGCATTAACCTGGATCAATTTATCACAACGCCGCCTGTTAGCGAAGATACAGACCCACCTCCACCAGCTCAAGTCACTGAGATATCTCAGTTGACAGATCTCATGGCCGGGCTCGACCGTCTACAGACCAACTTTCCAACCTCGCAACGAGATCATTTATCCATAAGGGAGCTTACTGATTTTATGAAGCTGTGCAAGTTCGATCTTGGATCATTTCTTGAAGATCTCTTTCAGCGTTCTCAAAAGCTCCTTCACTTATATCCTGAAGTCCTCAAACGACTTGAACCCGAGGACATCAGCTGCGATGCGCCGGACTGTATACATAACGCCCAGAAGCAGTTTTCGAGCTCAAAATCTCGAGTCCCAATCGACCAGTCTCTCATTCACATCTTGATGGCTTGTCATCTGCGGCTACTGGATATCTTTGACATGATCACTAACCATGGGCGTATGTGCGCTCATGCTGTACCGCTGTTACCCAGAGAACACGAGCCCAAGTTAGACATGCCCGAGATCAAGATTGGCTCTTTCGTTGCCCCGAAAGTCTCTGCAGCTTCAATAATGATCGCAATGGTAATCGAGCTTCAGCATTCTCTCAGCTCAAGGGCAGAGCAACTGGAAGGTGCGGTATCATTAGCTGTCGGCAATGAGTCGAAAGCAGCAAAAATCATCAGCCTTCAATGCGAGTCATTGAAAGAACGAGCTTCAGACACTCTTGAGGGTCTTTGTTCTCTTCGAGACAACCTCATGAAACTGGGTGTCATCAGATGAAGTCCTTTCGCCTTTTACTTCAATACACACTCAAGGGGCCTGCAGATGAGAAGCGCAAGGCTGATACTCAAGCTACGAGAAGACATAGAAGACATGCGTATGAAGTTCTCTGTCTTTCAGGTGCCTTGGACACTGGAAATGCATGAGAGTCAACTGGGACAGCTCATTCTTCGTGTGCAAGAAAGGTAGACAGTGGCTGACATGCCAAACGGATACACATGTTGGCTCCCGATGCAAGGAACCCGAGAAGGGCCGTTTGGCTTCATCAGCTGCCTTATTGTTTGTTGGGCTCCTTCACCTGGCCTTTCGATGGAGCATGTCTTTCAGTCAAAAACACACATCTGAGGTGAATTTGGGCTCAGGCAGACAATGTAGATATGTCTGTGACACTTATCGACCACTAAAAAACGTCAAGGCAGCAGCAGGCTTGTCATACTGCCGCCTTACAATACTGTCCAAGATGTCACAGCGTTGCCATTTTGAGATTCACCCCCAAGCAACAGAACCCGATTGCAACACAAACTCGCAATGTTTTACAACCAGTGAAACCATGTTTCCCAGTTTACCCGCATGTAGCTGCTGCAAGCCAATTATGCACCACCATCTCATTTGTTCTGTTATCGCAACGCTTCGCCGCGGCTGAGATACCATCGCTGTAATTCTCCACTGTGTGTTTCCCATGGAAGAGATTCTGTGGATAATATTATAGATGACATTGGCAGCTCGCGGGTACACGATGCCCAACGTCAGTACAGAAACACGGGAAAGTGTGTGTTATTCAGTTACAGGGAGTGGAAATTCAGCCTTTGGCGATGACATTGGTTGTCCAATCATGCAGCCGCGCGGAAGTTAAGGCTGAGGGGTCGGGGTTTCGACCTAAACGAGAAGTCCTTTGCAGGTTGTTTCTTGAGTCGAATTAAAGTGATACCGTCAGAATAGGTACCAGTTTTGCTGCCGCTGTCACGCCACGTAAAAGTCTATGGGTGGTCAGACTGGGAATTCTTCGGTGTTATGTGAACAACCTCATTTCATGGCTGAATATACGAGACTACCATTACTGCTGAGAAAATGAAAGAGCGCGGGGAAATGTCTTTGTACAAGTCATGGAGGCACCTCCGCACTAGAGAAATTCCCCAAAGCCGACGGATATTGCGAGGAAATAGGCCGGACGTCGACTCCATGACTCGGCCGAGACTATCTCAGCACGCCATGTCTAGGAAAGCGGGTGATCAGGCTGTTTCAAGCAGGACCCCTGTCCAATGAAATTGGCAGACCCATGCGAGAAAGGGACCCTTTGCGAAGACAACGTGCTCTAGTGTCATGTTAGCTAGACGGAGTATATGGCTGAAACCGAACGCGAGCGAGGAGCCGAAGAAGAGGGAGGGGGAAGAAGTGCTCCGGCCGAGGTTCGTTGCATTGGGAGAGGAGATCTCCAACAGATTTAGACGGAAATACGAATTGGCGGAGGGCCCTGTTACATTGCTTCAGGCTACGTTCAAGGATGTTGGGACAGCTCTGTTTTTCTCTTTGTTCTCTTCACTTTTTCCTCCTCCTGTGCCTCGCTTCACGCCATAAGTCTCTCCTATGAACGCACACTGAACTTGTTTGTGTTTCTCCATCCACAAACAAGAACAGTTCCTCCCGGTTTGCGAAACAAACAAACTTGAATTTGTTCTCAGACAGCTATTTACCTCGTAACTGGCGTCTGTGAGGTCTTTCAACCTCGTTTATCCATTCGTTCGTCCGTCTCGTCAGGTCACCGACTTCCAAATATCGGTGTATCAATCACCTCGTCTTCCACCTACAACTTTTACGAAAATTGAACCTGGCCGACTTTAGTGGAGAGGAACCACAGAATAGAATTTGCGAAAATCCGGGGAGACGAAACGCAAAAGCTCCACCAGCATAACCTGGGAATTACCCAATACGGACTATCTCCGACTTCAATCATAGTTCAACAGACAGCTGAGACGTTCAAGATGAGCAGAGAAGATGACTTGACTCACGAAGAGTCAAGATCTCATACCTTGACCCGCGAACCAACACGCGAAGAAAAGACCAGGGAGGCTATTGCCGAAGGTCACGATGCAGACATTCCCAGCAATATTGGCTTTATACCTACTCCAGCAGATAAACAAAGACGAGCCAGTCTCACGAGCCATAGACGTGCAAGCCATGCAAGGGAAAGAGCTTCTCTCGACCCAGAGAAGCACGGAAAGGAAAACGGATCCGTGAGAGATGAGGAAGAGGGTGGTTCGCAAACGCAGAGCGAGAGCGATATTGTTTGGTGGGATGGTGATGAGGATCGCCAGAATCCGTACAATTTTGCAACATGGAAGAAGGTTCTCAACTGTGTGCTCGTTTCAGCTCTCACCTTCGTGACTCCCCTAGCTTCTTGTAAGTGGCTTTCTTCCGCATCCTTTTCGATATCATGGTCTTCGATGGACCACTGAACGATGAAGACATGCTAACAGGACATAGCCATGTTTGCTCCCGGGGTACCTCAACTTATGGTCGAGTTCGGTAGTCAAAGTCGTGAGCTAGCATCCTTCTGTGTGTCAGTCTACGTTCTCGGTTTTGCTGCAGGTCCCATGATCTTCGCTCCTCTATCCGAACTGTATGGACGTCAAGTGGTCTATCATTGCTGCAACGTTGGCTTCATCGGTATGAAATACACCCTTACTACCTCCAGGCTTCTCTAACTCTCTCAGTATTCGTCATTGCCTGTGCCAAAGCTCCCTCGTTGAGCAGTTTCATCGCATTCCGTTTCCTCAGCGGCACATTTGGCTCGACACCCATCACCAATGGCGGCGGTACAATCGCGGATATGATCGTTCAGGAAAAGCGTGGTGCAGCAATGGCCAGTTTCAGCATTGGGCCTCTTCTTGGTCCCATCATTGGCCCGGTTGTTGGTGGTGTCGTAACCGATGCCCTTGGCTGGCGCTGGGTATTCTGGATTATCGCCATCATGTCTGGTGTGTTATCCTCTGTCTTCTTCTTCGCCTCGGAGGAGACCTACGCACCCGTTATTCTCGCCCGAAAGACGAAGAGACTCCAGAAGGAAACAGGCAACGACCGTCTCCGATCCAAACTCGACGCTGGCCTCAGTCCAGCGGACTACTTTAAGCGCGGTATCCTACGCCCATTCAAGATGCTCCTCTTCTCACCGATCTGCATCATCTGTGGTGTATACGTTGGTCTCGCCTACGCATACCTCTATCTACTCTTCACAAGTCTCACACCACTTTTTATGCGAATCTATCACTTCAACACAGTTCACGCAGGCCTGGCGTTCCTTGGTCTTGGTGTGGGTAGTATGATTGGCGTAGCGTACTTTTCTGTCTCGAGTGATAAGTATATGAAGAAGAAGGCTGCAGCTGCTAAGGAACAGGGCATTGACGATCCTGCTGAGTTGATGAGGCCTGAGAATCGACTCCCACCACTGAGAATTGGAGCTGTTTTGCTCCCGGCTGGTTTCTTCATCTACGGATGGACTGCTGAGTATCAAACGCATTGGATTGCGCCCATCCTTGGAACTTGTGTCATTGGTGTCGGAAACCTCGTCATCTTCATGGTCAGTCCATACCCCTCTATCAGAAATCAGACTAACACAGCGCAGTCACTGCAAATGTATCTCATCGACAGCTTCACCGTCTACGCAGCCTCCGCCCTCGCCGCCAACGCTGTCATGCGATCAATTGCCGGTGCATTCCTCCCACTCGCTGGATTGCCAATGTACGACAAACTCGGTATGGGATGGGGAAACAGTCTTCTGGGCTTCATTGCTGCTGCATTGATACCTGCGCCGTGGCTGTTTATCAAGTATGGAGAGCATTTGAGAAAGAAGTTTGAAATCAAGGATCTATAGACGGAAAAGTGGGCAGACGGGCGATTCTCAGGCATACATAGAG
Organism: Fusarium hostae; assembly: GCA_002234235.1. Lineage (NCBI taxonomy): Eukaryota > Fungi > Ascomycota > Sordariomycetes > Hypocreales > Nectriaceae > Fusarium > Fusarium hostae. The sequence continues at coordinate 34,810 of NJCR01000897.1, forward strand.
GGAGTCAGCATTTGTTTTCATAATTATTCACAAAGTCACTTGCATTTTACCCACAGCTTTATTGTCTAAGAGAAACTACTCCCAACACTCTCTAACGGAACCGCATATGAGGCGTTCATCACGCGCGCAAACGCATAGCCGTTGGATGCAACTGATGCGGCTCGAGCCGAACCGCCATGGTCATGAGACAGAAAATGATGACGGAAAGTTGTCATCACACATAAGGAGGCGTCTTGTTAAGGAAACCTTCCAATGCCTACTTCGCGATGCCGTATAACTACACGACATCCACGCAATGTCTACTACAGCGACTGAATATGGACAACTTGGGCACCCTCAATGACCTATCATACCACAAGAACTCCATCGAAAGCACCGAAAGTTCTCTGTATCATGCCCAGTGCCTATGTCCACTAGACCTGTACCTCTGTAAAGACCTAGGCCCTTCAACCAGGGTAGGAATAACAACTAGTTAAAGGGCCTCCCAAGTTAATCCTAGTCTATCCTGAATTTATCTATGTATCTATGTCCCTTAGGATTAGATCCCAAGCTTTCCATCCTGAGCCCGCAATTAAAACCAACCTCACCCGCACCTCACCATCTGTACCCAATGCCAAACTGATCTCAAAAGACTGACGATTCACCTCAATCAACATCATGCCAGAATCGGTTATCACCGACCTTCTCTCAAATCAGACCACATATTTATACACGGACCACATAAACATGGACCCATCTCATCATATATCGTATCGTCAGGGGTAAACAATGTACCCTTGAATCGAGAGATCCGGACCCTAGCTCGGGGTCTTTCCATAGCTCAACCCTTTGATCCTTGGCTGCATGTGTGGGCTAGAAGGCTTCGGATAGGCGGGTCGTTAGGGACACATGTGTTGATGTGAGAGATATACTGGATGTTTTGCGGCGGGATTTCGGCTTGCAAACCGTAGTACTCTGGATGTTGAGTCTAGAAAGCTTTCGTTTTATGACAACTGGTTTCACTGAGATTCTTCAGACGCACTTCACAGAGACGAGATGCTATGATGCAAAGGGACTTGCCCTGTTTATTCCTTTACGTGATTCAGAACTCGTAAACCAGTACCCTAACCTTGGAAACAACCATTGCCCTGTCTATCATTACTAATTTCGCATTAAACAATTCCCCATCACTCCAGGTTTCATCTTTAAGAGACTTTTATGCTTTACTGAAGCTGACCAATGCCGAGGTGCTCGGGGTCAGCCTTGACGATTCGGAGGGTGTTGGTGTTACCCATGCCGCCCTTCCAGCCCTGGACAACGACAACGGTGTCACCGGGGGTGAGGACGTTGAGCTGAAGAGCGTTGTTGACGGCCCACTTGATTCGGCGATCGACATCCTCCTGCCAGTTAACCTGGGTGAAGTCGGGCTTGGTCTCGGGGAACAGGAAGGGGTACACGCCACGGTACAGATGGGCGAATCGAGATGTTGTGGGGCTTCGGGTGACCATGAAGATGGGGCACACGGGTCGGTACTTGGAAAGCATGCGGGCCGACTCTCCGGAGGTGGAGAGGACAATGATACCACCGGCACCGAGATCGAGGGAAGCGCGGACAGCAGCCATGGCGCAAGACTCGACAGTGCTGACAGGACGCTTGACGAGGGTGCACATCTCCTCGAAGTGGGAGACGTAGGGGATGGTGTTCTCGGCCTTGAGACAAGTCTCGTGCATCTCCTTGACAGCCTCGGAGGGGTAGCTACCCTTGGCTGTCTCACCAGAAAGCATGACACAGTCGGCACCGTCAGTGATGGCGTTACCGACGTCGCTGATCTCAGCACGGGTGGGGCGGGGGTTCTTGATCATGGACTCGAGCATCTGAGTAGCGCAGATGACGGGCTTGCCAGCGACGTTGCACATGGCAATGAGCTTCTTCTGGGCAGCAAACACCTCAGCAGCGGGAATCTCGATACCGAGATCACCACGGGCAACCATGACACCATCGGTGGCCTCGAGGATCTCCTTGAAGTTGTTGAGACCCTGTCGGTTCTCAATCTTGGAGATGATCTGAATGTGCTTGCCCTTCTCGCCGAGGACCTCACGGATGTCATGAATATCCTGAGCGCGGCGGATGAAAGAGGCGAAAACCATGTCGACGTTGTTCTCGACACCGAACTTGAGATCGGCCTTGTCCTTCTCGGAAAGAGCGGGCAGATCGACATCAGTGTTGGGCAGGTTGACACCCTTCTTGGAGCAGATGGCACCGTTGTTGCGGGCCTTGACTCGGATGGTCTTCTCATCCTTGATCTCGAGGACGTCGAAAGCGAGAACACCATCGTCGACGTAGATGACGCGGCCGGGCTCGATGACGCTGGTGATGTTCTTGTAGTCGACGAACCTGCAAGAGTTAGCTTTAGGAGTTACACCAATTTTATTGTACTCACATGTTCTTGTCGTCGCAGGCAGTGGCATAAGCATCGTCGGTGGTGATGTTCATCTCGTGGCCAGCAGTGATGGGAATATCCTCATCGTTGGGAGTGTTACCCGTTCGGATCTCGGGGCCCTTGGTGTCAAGAGCAATGGCAACATTGCGACCAGCGTGGGTAGCCTCGGACTCACGGGCGTGGTCAATGACAGACTTGTGGTACTCGTATGATCCGTGAGAGAAGTTCATGCGGACAACGTTAAGACCGGAATCTCGGAGCTTGTTGATGGCCTCAACAGAGTTGGTCTTGGGGCCAATGGTGCAGATGATGGAGGAGCGGCGGTAGTTGCGCTGAGGTCGGAAAGCGGTGTCGAGGGAGGCAAGCCATGAGATCTTGCCTCCGAACTCGAGGTGGTCCTGAGCGGTAGCAGCCATGACGCTTTTGGTATGCTTGTGGGAGGGTTTCTGAGCCATTGTGAAAGAAGTGGTTAGCAAGAGTTGCGTAGTGGGTGGAATGAGCTTGGCGGGGTAGCTCTGCTGCAAAAGAATGAAGGTTTGAGGAATTCAGCCCGGAACAGTTGGAGAAGACGGGAAATATATGTCTCTCTCAATCAACTGATAATGGCAGCCAACAAGTAGCAGAGCAGAAAGATCAGGTCGTTCTGCGGGCACTTGCTATGCAGGCCAACAGGGATGCATCCGTGAGCTGTAGGCAAGTACATGGGGCTAACGTGGATCTGATCTGACGTTAAGTGACGTGGTGGGAAAGGCGATAGCAATGGGGGCGTGGCATTTCTTGGTGGGCAGAGCAGTCGGTGCGACACAGTCTGGCTGGCTTGGTTGGCGAGAAGGACAAAAGACGACCCATGAGCTCAATAGATGGGCCGAGTACAGAATCGTCAGATAATCGCTAATCGGGCCAGAAGAACCTAGTCCAAACCCGACACCTTGTCTCGTAATGTTAATGGGTCGCAAAGAATCCAGTGTTTCTGAACTGCCATTGCAACCCAAAAGCCAGAAGCGCATCTGCAAAGACGGGTATATGCCACACCTCCATATCGCTATCGCCATCATTTGGAGGGCCGGTAGACCAAACCCCAAAGGCCCAAGCCACAGCAGTCGTCTCCATTCATGTGCAGCAACAGCAGCAGTAGCAGCAGCATGTTGACTTACAGGAGTATATGGATTTTGTTGTACGAATGTTGCACCGTACGATAATAACCCAGAAGGATGATATGGTCAGAGAGGCAGAGGAACGTGCGCTCTTCCTGGTATTATTTATTCACGACGTTCGATGGAGGGAGCTCGCAAAGGTCGAAGCGTAAGGGGGCGGGAGGGTACTAAAATCTGTTTTTGTCGTTGGTAAGAAAAAGGTTGAGAGATGAGAAAGAAGAAAAAAGAGAAGAAGAGGGAGAGAGGAAGAAATTGGTGTGGTGATGATGATAATAATAAAGACGGGAGAGCCCAGTTGGCACAGCGCAGTACAGCACAGCACCAGCACAGCGAACCTTCAGGGCAGCCCAAGGTAAGGGGGGTACTTTACTCTTGCCTCCCCAATCAACAAAGATTTGTACCTCACCGAGAAATCACAGCCATCATGACTGGAGGGGTAAGAGCCAAGCATGGAGTAGCGCTACGGGGTACTTGCCTCAGATGTACTTAGTACGGTGAATTCGTAGCCCGCTTTGGTGAAAGTGTCTGAGCTCTCGCTGTGGTTGAGATATGGAGAGCTTTTTTTTCCGCCTTTTTCTTTTTTTTCTTTTCTTTTCTGGCGATCTGGTTCAGAAATTATGGGGAGCTGTTCCTTGCACCCCGCTTCCTGTGAGATGCAAGCTTACAATCGTTGAAGTGTATATATTAGCTTTTGAGTTGATTTGGATGCTCAAAATGCTCTAAAGTTCTAATAAAAGATACATAAAGTAATATGACTCTATGAATCCTTATAATCATATTCTCGAAGTCTCCAATTTGGAGTCAATGTCTTGCCCGCCCTCGTCAAAGTCGCGTAGCTATTTTCTGTTCCCCCACCAAACTCGACCCCGCTATCGCGCTTGGCTTGGGTGTTTGGTGGCTTTTGCCATCCATCAGCATCGTTAAGTTACAGCGGCATATTCGGGGCAAAGCACTCCACCCGCTACTGCAGCATCCGACAGTAGCTCTCCCTCTACGAACTGCTCTTCCCAACCCCGAATCGGTAATTTATCTGTACCTTAGCTTGCCATTACTTAGTGATTTATGTTCATATTAGCCAAATCTCAAGTGGGCTATCACATCAAGTGCATTGGCTGTTGTCATGAAACGCGCAAACAAATGTCAATCCCCGCCACTCAACGCTGACCGTAGTTACCTCATCCCTTGACTCAATACCAATTCGTTGAGTAGTGGGTGGCAGGGTATTTTGATGGTGCCAACAGAGTTGGAGTCAGAAAGCGCCTAATTTCTAACGAATAAAGTATCGCCCTCTCACCTTGGAAGCATTGGCCTCACCTGAGCTCGTAACGTCTCAACAACAGTCATCAAACTTTGATTGGGCTGAAATGCAAGACCAATCAGTCAATTATTTACCAGGCATGCTGCTACGATTGGGTTGAGGTTTGTCTTAGTATTGCATATAGGTAAGAAACCTCTTGGCATGATACACATCAGCTTCGGCTCTTATTATTCTCTTCCTGTTCAGGCAGGACATTACTGTTGATGAATGTCATGACAAGTGCTTTAGCCTCCATCTTCAGCAGAGTCATGTCTATGACGCGAGGGAATAAACGAGTCTTATCTATCGTTTCAACCTATCAACCCTTGAGCTCAACGTCTTTTTTCTTGGCTTTTGGTTCAGCCTAAGTTCAAGCCATCGACGTCGGTTCCAACCGTCCATCTCCTGACGGAATATATCACTCACAAAACCTCTATCATGGCCGCGGAGATCACCATTGGGTCGCTATCATTCAGCTCTTCAGATAGACCCCCATCTACTGACTAATTGATCGCATACCGTAGCTTGTGGCTGACCGACATGTCGTTTCAACAGAAAAACAAAAAAAACCAGCCGCCCCTCCCTCACCAATAAGCGCGAGTAATATGTCAAACACAGCACATTGCATTGAGTAAAACGGCACTTTAAACGATGTCGTTTTCAGATATCGGTAGATACCAAGCCCATTGGGTAAAAACTATGTTTGTCAAAAAAGATTGGCAGCGCGGGGGTCCATTGTTGCAAAAGAGGATCCCTCATGAGTGAGGGATTTTGCTTCATGACTCCCCCCTCTTCGTCTTTGCTCTTCTTGGGATAGAACACGCCGACACGGCGATGCACTCGGCGATGTCTCTCTGGACCCTTGAACCCCTCTCGTGTCTGGACCGCCAGACGTTGAGGTGAAGGGAAAAAACAGTTGTGAGTGGGTTTTCCTGTAAATAACGCCGATATGCCAGCGAACAAGCGGTTTTGTTTTTGACCGGCGACTACGAGACTAGCGGCGGCAACGTGCTGTGATGCAACATGATTATTGAGCCCCGTTGATTCTATCCAGGCGCATTTCCATATCAGGAGCTTCCGCTGGGAATTTGAATCTGAAGATGAAGCATGTTGAGCTATTTACACCTTGAGGGGTTCCTCATGAATATCCGCTTTTGGATATTTCGATACTAGATCTACCATTCTATTTTGAGTCTAGTTATTTTAAGAAGAACATGATACAGATGCCAATAATGTCATCTCATGAGACGTCTAACATCTCACAATGTTTTGCATTGTAACATCCACCACCCACCATCCACATCCACTTGCAACAGATCCAAATGCCTGGGTCCCGCCTGGGTCAAACATGTTAAACACGTGATGTGGCTCTACCCCGGAGCTTTCAGCGCCGGCACGCCGGAGTCTCCACTATCGCCTGGTTCCCGCTGCGGCTGTGTCTGTGTCGCATGACGACCAAGCTAGACCAAGGTTAGATCCAGAAAACGACTCCATTCACGACGCTTCACACCGCGACATCATCCAACACCAAACGACACTCTACAATTCTTCCGCTGCAAACACTTACATCATGGTGGTATGTACCCTTCTCCTCCTCTCCCACTGTTCCCCCTGGAGCTCTGCCCGTGAGGCCTGGCTAGTCTAAAGACTCCTCTCACAGCTCCTCAACCTGCTGACTCTGGGACTCTGGTCAAAGGTCGGACGGTTGACACACTATGCCTTTGACGCCGTTCTCTGTAAGTCCAAGATACTTCCCTTCTTTGTCGCCGTGAAAGCGCAAAACTAACGCCGCACAGTTTCGGCTTTCCTCGCCGGCATGAAGCGATCTACCGGCCTGACGTGAGCCTTAAACCCCCCGAAATACTCTCCGACACATCTAACAACAAGCGATAGTTTCAAGACTGAAAAGGTCGCTGGCGAGAACAAGGAATTCACCGGTTGGATCGATAGATACCTCGGTGTCGGAGAATGGGTCATGGATCAATCCGTTGCGATTGCAGGCTCCAGCGGCTACTTTGAGCGAACCCGATGAGCAACGCCAACAACAACACCCTTTTAAGCTATCGATACCATGGACTTCCCACTCAGTTTTACAGCTGCAAATGACTTAAAAAACGACTTAACGATCGCGTGGAGGAAATGGCCAAAGCTACCTGATACGCGTTCGACGCGCTGGGTTTTCAGATAGGCGTTCGGATATATGACTAACTATGCATGTGAATTGGATCAATGATACTGATATTCAATTAAGGCCATGAGCTTCTAACCTGCTGTCGTGAATTGCTTTGAGAATAACTAACAACCTGAACCGAGTTACCCGACTCTACCCAACCTTTCGTGTCATTATTCATAAGCCTAATTAACGTCCCAAACTCTTCCTCCTAGTCGACCTTGGTTTGTTCCTTGTGTTCTGCCAGAAACTCAGCTGGAACCTCGTTCTCAGAGCTAACCCGTCTCAAGACTACGCTCTGTTGAGGGCTGCCCGGAGGATCGTGGTCATGCTCCTCGAGCCGAGATACCAACAAGTCAGCTGGAACGTCGTTATCGCTCTCATCGTGACTTTCTTCAGTATTCTCGTGGGTTTCCCCCTCCGTGCTGTCTTGTGTCCCATTATGTTCTGGACGATCCTCTGTAGTGACCGACTCCTCTGAAATTCCGAGCGTTCTCTTCAGGAGTGCTTTGGCCTCAAGGAATGCATCCAACTCTGCGCCAATCGCGCATATAAGGAGATTCCAATGTTTTGATTCAGCCAGCTGCAATCGCTTCTCCAACTCTTCAACAACAGTGTCCATCTGGGACAACTGATCTCGTATTGCAGCTTGTTGCGGCTCTTCGTCGGCGTCTCCCGCTTGACTGGCTTTGATCAGTTCCCGCAATCTTGCCTCGAATTGTGCGACAAGCCCTGTAACCTCAGACCAAACTTCGGAGCCTTCAATCAAAGCTTGGCGGTCTTCTGATATTTGCGCCTTGCGACGCTCAAGCACAGCGATTTCTCCTTGCCACCACGTTCTAGCCATTTCTACTGTCCGGCGCTCTGGTCTGAGCTGCAGAAACTCGGTACCTCGCAGCATATCGGTATTCTCCTTAGATCGAGATTTTGCACCGGCGCCGAGGGCATCTATATCCAGCGGTGTAACAGGCGGTCTTTGTATCAGTGCCCTTACTTCTGTGTCCACGTCTCGACCAGCAGCTCTGTATCCGCTCAGGCCAGCCTCTCGTCGATTCTTAACATCCTCTATCTTCTCTCGCACCCATCTGCGCCGATTTCGCATTCCAATCAATTTCTCTTCTAAAAGTCGTATGTCGTGGTCCAAAGCCTGCTGCTCTGCCCCAAGCTCACGGAGTTCCTGGCCCAAAGGTTCTTCTTCGTCGTCTTCCAAGGCATGAAGCTCAGCATATATATCGTCCCTCCTCTTGCTCATTTTGTCAAGGTATGCTAAAGCATCCTTTCGTTGTTCTAGCGCCGTGTTCATATGCGAGTCCTCCTCCGCTTTCAAGTCCGATAAAGCAGCCATGGCCCGCTGGAGACCAGCTCGAGCTGATTTGAGGCCGCGTGGTTTGCTTGGAGCGGGTTGTCGCACAGGTATAACACTTCCATCTGGCGCAGAGCGTATCGGCATATGTAATGAATTCATCATTCGGGATTTCGACGTAGCCGTCGAATAGAAAGTACTCTCCCCCGTGCCAGTATCGCTCCCAAAGTTGCTTTCGGAGCCCCCATCACCGCTACCAGCAACCAAACCTGAAGCTTGAAGATCTAAAAGCTGCTGAATATCTCGTTCCAAAGCCTTTTCTCGTCGCTGTAAGCTTCTCCATATTGAATCGAGTCGTGGGCGATTATCTAAATGCTTCTGGCTCGGACTGTCACTCAACGCAAAGCGACTTGGTGAAAGCAACCCGAACCCTCGCCCGCTGTCGCTGTGATTCGGGGATACTGATTGTCGTGCAGGATCTTGGTTCATAAGGACTGAGGCTGCGATCGGAGGTGGTGGTCCTGCGAAGATAACTTTCGACCTCCTCCGAGAAGGTGAATTCTCATAGCGATGCTTGCTGTCCCACGAAGCAGGTGATGAAGATCGCTGGGTCGGTGTAGTAGAGGTAGGTTGGGCCGTCTTTCTAAGTCTCGGGCGTGGAGGTTCCTGGTCGAAGAGAGGGTCTTCACTTCGAGGTTCGAGCTCGTCTAAGTCATACTCGCTGACTTCTCGAATAGGAGGGCTACGGAGTGGGTTGTTGAGGAGTCGCTGGGTTGGACTGGAAATACGATCGAGGATAGAGGGAGAAGACATTTTGGTTTATAAATAGAGATACGCGAGGATCGGCTATGGAAATGATGAGAGTGGTTGCAGTATTGAAGTTGTCGCAAACATTCGCTCGATTTCGGATAGACACGGCTAGAAGCTTTTATAGCTGCGGAGTCTGTAGTCGCGGTGCTTCACATTAGCTGAAGTATATCAGAATATGCAGTGATAGGTAGGTTAGTTGCATAAGCTGTGATGAGTCGTTAAAGTCGTTGGTAGTGATCATAAGAGAAGAGCTTGATGGAGCTTGACTGGAGGAAGCTTTGGACACTATCTGGGGTTGGCATGTGTCCACCTGCTCCGGGGTGCACCTGCCATGAGCTACCGCGATCCACAGGGCGGGGAGTGGATCTGTACCACGACCACGCCACGGGCTTATCTTCATGTGATGAGGGTCAATCATATGTTGAACATTTGAGGGTAGCTTCAAACTGAAGCTCAGTTCGTACTATGAAAAGGCGCAAGTGATCTGTTATCTCGCTTCACATTGAAGCGGATACTTCTTTACAATATATCTAACTCAGTTTCAAGGGAGTCGTGATACCAGTAATGTTCACTACATGTAAAACGACCAGACGGCTCAAAATCAGTGAGGTCAAGCTGTGAGCTCATAAAGTAGCATCACATACAAGATAGCTTGCTTGGGGAAGACTTCATACCTACTTGATACCCAAGGTACTCTGGCCTGCATGGGCACGAAATACAGTTAGATATTTCTGACCAGGGTTTAGAGATCTACAAATGCAAGTTTCATCAGAAGGTTCGAAGCTTCCAAATTTCACGCGTCTTCCCGTGAGTAAATTATATTCATGCAGTGCAAACAATTGGCCGAACTTCAGCACTCAAATATAGTGATACTTTCAAAGAAGCCATCCATCATTTGAATGCTTCGAGGATAATAATATTTATGATTGCCTAATCCTATCTACTCAAACGAGACTGCCATCAGCCGGCAACTTTTCACTAACCCCTCCGCCCTTCTCCAAGTCAAACCGAACCAGACCGGGCCAGACCAGACCGAAACCTTGCTTGCGCGAACCAGGAACCTTCCACGTCGCATTCTTTCTTGCATCTCGTCAAAATTTCCGCTTCTTCTTCCTTGCTCTCACAGGTCAATACCCTGAAGCCTCACCCTCGGACTTCTGCTTGAACCGACGGGAACTTCAAGCACCGCGACTGCTGCTGAATTTTTTGACTTACCAACTGCCGACGCCCGCGAGCCAGTTGAGCTGTAAGGGACACTTCTTTGCTCCACCTCGATTTTATTAACGACTACCCTCATCTTGCACTGTCGCATAAATTTCCTCCTCAGACTCATTCTCACTCCAACGTTGCTGCTATTCGCCTTTGGCGCCAGGCCACCACGAGGCTTGTCGAGTCAAACACAGGCCCCGAGCTAGGTACTAAGCCGAGAAACAGTCAAACCATCCAACAATGAGCCAATCACAGCAATTTCCTCCTTCACTGCGTCAGACGCAGGTGGGCTCCATGTCTTCTGCATCTGCGTCTGCTCCTCGCGCTGGCTCTGGCTCTGGATCCGGCCCTCAACCCCAGCCTCAGCACGACGAATTGCACATGTCGGGCTTGAGCCAAACTGGTGCTTCAATTTCCATGTCGCCTCAAGACTACGAGAACCCTCCTCAGATCAAGTTCGAGTCGTCGCCCTCAAACGTCCACTACAGGAACCCCTCCAACTCTTCGGTGCCCAACGTCCTCCAACCCGCTGGTGGCCTGTCCGCTCGCGGCGCCCCAGCCTCGCCCAACTTGCCCTCGCCGATGCAGCAATCCTCTCCCGCTGCCTCATCTGTTCCTCACCAGCCGCCGACGCAAGGTCAACACCAGCAGCATCCTCATTACTCACAGCAGCCGCTGCAGATCCCTTCGCAGCACGGCCAGCCTTCCCACGACTATTCAAACTCGCCCTCTGCCGCTGTGAGCAAACTACCACTCAGCATGTCTCATAGCTATTCCCGCTCCAGCCCAGCCGCTGGCTACGATGGCTCTTCCAACTACCACGCATACACGCCCACTACTCCCAGCGGTGCTTCATCTTCACATTTGATGTCTCCAATCGATCCCGCCAGATACAATGCTCTAGGATCTCAGCGCACCATCTCCAACACCCCGCTTGGCCTAGCTGATATTCGTCCCCGCGCCGACTCGAGCATGTCCGATGGCCATGGAGCTGCTATGGGATATGACGCCAATAGCGCGCAGCCAGGAACAAGCAATTACCTCGCGCCATGGGCCATTTACGCTTTCGACTGGTGCAAATGGCCTGCCCAGGGCAATAGTGCTGGCAAGCTCGCCGTGGGGAGCTACCTGGAAGATGGTCATAACTTTGTGCGTCTCAACGTATAATTGATCATATACGATCGCTGACTCTTATAGATCCAAATCCTCGATAGCCACATCACACCAACACCTCAAGATGTTTACACACCTGGCTCATCTAAATTTAGTCTCGAATTCACCAAGGCTGCCGAAGCTACCCACTCTTATCCTGTGACGCGCTTGCTATGGGAGCCGCCCTCGTCGCAGAAGCAGTCTACTGACCTGCTCGCGACTTCGGGCGATCACCTGCGATTGTGGTCTCTTCCTAACGAGAATCCTGCTACGCCTAGCAGCACCATCGGTCGTCGCGACAACCCTACCACCAAGTTGACACCTCTCGCGTTACTCTCCAATTCCAAGACACCAGATCATACTGCGCCTCTAACGTCGCTCGATTGGAACACCGTTTCTCCCAGCCTCATCATTACTTCCAGCATAGACACGACATGTACTATTTGGGATATTCCCTCACTTACGGCCAAGACCCAACTTATTGCCCACGATAAAGAAGTTTATGATGTTAGGTTCTGTGCCAAGAGTGTGGATGTTTTTGTTAGCTGTGGTCAAGACGGTAGTGTCCGTATGTTTGATCTTCGAAGTTTGGAGCACTCTACAATTATTTACGAGCCTACGGGCAAGGAAGAGCGAGGTAGGTTGTTCATCCGCTCTTTCTTCATCATATACTGACCTTATAGACCCCAACGGTGGCCGTGTTAGTCCAACACTCGCTCAGCAAACGATGGCGAATCCTCCCCCGCTACTACGGATTGCTACTTCACCTCATGATACCCATCTTCTCGCTACGTTTGCTCAGGATTCCAACGCTATTCGCATTCTGGATGTGCGACAACCCGGCCAGGCTTTGCTCGAGCTACGCGGTCATGGCGGAAACATCAACTGCATCGAATGGTCACCTCATCGCCGAGGAATGCTTGCTTCAGGTGGTGACGATTGCCAGGTCCTCCTCTGGGATCTTTACAATTCCAACCAGCCTATGAACGGCGCTCCTCAACAAGAGAACCCCAAAAGCCCTGTTGCTAGCTGGCAATGCGATTACGAGATTGGTAACCTTGGCTGGGTACCTCAACTACCTAACTCCGAGTACGGCGAATGGCTCGGCGTTGGTGCAGGACGCGGTATCTGGGGAACACGAGTCGCGTGAAAAAGCAGTAATGAACTGGCTTAAGTCATTTGTAAAGCGTAGGTCAGAGCTTCCAGTTCTGTTCCAGAAACGTTACTCGATTCATGTAAAGTGTGGCTGGTTAAGGGCATGGTCATTGCATTCCGCAAAGCCTGGAGTTTTCATTCAAGGGGTTTTTTGAAAGTCTGATTGGGGGCATCTTCGAGATGCTGGGATCAAAACGTTGGGCTGGTCGATATAAAAACACGAACCTATATCCTGGACACTTGCGCTTTATAGGAAGTCTTGTGCATGAGGAGGAGTTTGAGCGGCCAGATTGAGTTCTAGCTTGTGCAAAGCCTGGGAATGGGTGGATATAGAGGGCGGCGCTGGTGGGAGTTAGCGTTGGAGTAGATATAGATGATGAGAAGATATATGCAATATGATGACTATAACCAGATATCACTGAATGATGCAGTAGTTTGAGTGTGACTGGGCGAGGGTTGTCTCGTTGGCTTCTTCAAAAACGCCTCTATGTGAATCTCGAGAACTTGAGACTTGAAGGGTCACGATATTGAGGTACGACAAAGGAAAAAGTGACCAGCCAATCACTCTACAGTCCCTTTGACGTTTACCTTATTCACTGTCGCTATTTTATGTCGAGTACATTCATAGCAGCGTCAGTGTTGAAGCCAAGATTCACGAAGTCTGGGTATTCACTGAGCCATGGTTTTATAAAATTGAGATAGGCCCTCCAAGCCTTAAAAACAGGACATATGATTCTGCAAGACTTGAACAAGAAACATTTCTGTCCTAAACTCTTTCAAGATGTTTCCCAGTTAAGAGATCAATTCATTATGACCTTCATAAGAGACCCACTGTAATCCTGCACAACGCGGGACCCACTAATTACATGGTTGTGCATTGCACAAGGCCCGGCATTTTGCCGTCTGAAGCTCTAACATTGACTTCAAAGTTGCTTGAACCTCTTTCTTTATTTATCTTTGTCATCCATCAAGCGCCTTTTATTCTTCTTCTCTCGCATCGACGGCATTTAATACTTTCTTAATCTTTCAAACTCAAGCGACCAATCTCTCACCAATCATCGCAGACACGCTTCGTGTCGCGCAGCTCACTCGCCACCATGTCCTCCCACGATCCTTCGCGCTTTGACGATTCTGAAGATGAAGAAGATTTCAACCCAGTGCCCGCCGATATTTCCGATGAAGAGCAAGATGGCGACGACAAGAAGATAAAGCGCGGAAGCAGCCCTGCGCCTCGCGATGATGACGATGACGAGGATGAGCGACCATCAAAGTCGCGACACGCCGATGACGACGATGAGGAGGAAGAAGAGGAAGAGGAAGATAATCCCAAGCGTCGTGATGATGACGACGATGAAGAAGATGAGGAAGATGACGAGGACGAGGACGATGTCCAGCAGGTGAGCAGACTCTGATTCTGCCTGGGCGCGTTGCCTGCCTGCCCTTGAAATACTAACCCCCTTTAGGGCCATCGGAGAAAACGCAGAAAGGAACGAGGAGCAGCTTTCTTCGATATTGAAGCCGAAGTCGACGATGAAGACGAAGCCGAAGATGACGAGATGCTGGGTGAAGAGATAGGCGACTTTATCACAAACGATCATCCGGACGATATGGCCGAAACCGGTATCGATGATGACCGACGACATCGTGAGCTCGATCGCCGTCGCGAGATAGATTCCAGCATGGACGCCGAGAAGCAGGCAGAGATCTTGCGACAGCGATACGGTAATCGACGTTCTGGCAAAGGCTTCAGAGATGCATCGGTTGTTCCCAAACGACTGCTCCTCCCTAGTGTGGACGATCCTAGCATTTGGGCCGTACGATGTAAAGAAGGCAAGGAGCGAGAAGTCGTTTTCTCGATTATGAAGCGCATCGAAGAGAGGGCTGGCACTAAGGATGAACTGGCCATCACTGCTGCGTTTGAACGTGGAGGCCCTGACTCTGTCATGAAGGGATTTGTCTACGTTGAAGCCCGACGTCAAACCGACATTTTGAAGGGATTGGACAGTATGCTGAATGTGTATCCTCATTCCAAGATGATCTTGGTCGATATCAAGGATATGCCTGAGCTGTTCCGCGTTTCCAAAACACCAACTCTGGAGCCTGGCGCCTGGGTTCGTCTCCGAAGACCTATGAAGCACAATGGCGATCTTGCTCAGGTCATTGATGTTACTGAAAACGGTCTGGAGGCTCGTGTCCGTTTCATTCCCAGATTGGACTATGGTATGCGAGACGATGCCTTCTCTTCAGTCACCGCCGATGGAAAGCGAAAGCGACCTTTCGGTATGGCTGGTCCTAAGCCACCGCAGAGGCTTTTTAGCGAGGTTGAAGCCCGAAAGCGCCATCCTCGACACATCCAGGGAAACCCTACTGCTGGTACATGGACCTACATGGGTGACGAGTTCGAGAATGGTTTCCAGGTCAAGGATATCAAGATTCAGCAACTTATTACTACTGATGTCAATCCCTCACTAGAGGAAGTCACTCGATTCGCCTCAGGTGCTGAGGATGGAACTGAAAACCTTGATCTTAAGGCTCTGGCCCACAGTCTAAAGGACAGCAACGCTCTAGCTACGTACCTCCCTGGCGATATTGTCGAGGTGTACACTGGCGAGCAGAAGGGTGTTGTCGGAAAGGCTATGCGAGTTCATTCCGATGTCGTCTCGATCACTGTCACTGAAGGTGATCTTGTTGGTCAAGAGATCGATGTTCCCATCAGATCTCTTCGCAAGCGCTTCAAGATCGGTGATCACGTCAAGGTCATTGGTGGCAGCAAGTTCCGCGACGAGGTCGGAATGGTTGTCAACATCAAGGACGATCAGGTTACTCTTCTGACAGATCAGACCAATTCTGAAGTCACTGTGTTCAGCAAGGATTTGCGTGAAGCTAGTGATATCGGTGGCCAAGGATCACTGGGGCAGTACTCTCTTCATGATTTGGTGCAACTTGATCCTACGACAGTGGGATGTGTTGTCAAGGTTGATCGCGAGTCGCTTGTTGTTCTTGACCAATTTGGAGACACTCGCCAGGTTATGCCGTCACAGATTGCCAACAAGCTTCCAAAGCGAAAGACTGCTGTAGCGGCCGACCGAAGTGGCTCTGAGATTAGGCTTGAAGATGTCGTCAAGGAGTACACAGGGCAACAACGACAGGGCAAGATTATTCACATCCATCGCTCATATGTGTTCCTACACACCAATGACAGCAAGGAGAATGCTGGTGTCTTTGTCACCAAGGCTAGCATGGTCAACACCGTTGCAGCCAAGGGAGGTCGTGTGGCTGCTGCATCTGCTGGTCCTGACCTGACAGCGATGAACCCAGCACTCAAGCTTCACAAGAACGGGACCGAAAACAAGCCCGTACAACAACCCAGATCATTTGGCCGAGATAAGGCAATTGAACAGACTGTTATTATCAGGAAGGGAGCCTACAAAGGTCTTTTGGGTATTGTCAAGGATACAACAGACACCCACGCCCGGGTTGAGCTTCATACGAAGAGCAAGACTATTACGGTGCCGAAGGATAGTCTGAGCTTCAAGAACAAGTTGACTGGAGCTACAATTGACATCGCTAGCCGAGGAGGCCGTGGTGGATATGGTGGTGGTGCTGGACGAGGTGGTGGTGATCGTGTGCCAGGATGGCAGGGTGGTTCTCGCACACCTATGGCGGGTAGTAGCTCAGAAAGAGTGCCTGCTTGGGGATCACGAAGTAAGTTTCTTGACAATTGGTTGGTTTCAGTATGCTAACATGATGTAGCACCTGCAGCAGCAAGTGGACGCACACCCGCTTGGAAGGCCCCAGATATGTCTGGGGCCCGAACTCCCGCATGGGCCGATGGTTCACGAACTGTCAACCCTTATGACGGCAACCGTACTGCTTATGGTTCTGGTGGACGTACACCTGCCTGGCAGGCCGGTGGAAGAACCCCTGCCCCTGGAGATGCTTTCGGTGCTGGCTCACGTACACCTGCATATGGCGGTGGTGGTGACAGTTGGGGCTCAGGGTCCAAGACTCCTGCTTGGGGAGTATCTGCGCCAACCCCTGGAGCTAGTGGAAACGACTCATGGGGAGGTTCAGGCGCTTACGACGCCCCTACACCCGGTGTTGCTCTCGGTGCCCCAACTCCTGGTGCATTGAGCGCTCCTACACCTGGTGCCTACTCCGCACCGACTCCCGCGGCCATCAGCGCACCTACACCGGGAGCCTCTTGGCAAGGTGGATGGGGAGCAGACTCGGCTCCTACTCCTGCGGCTGGTGCTCCTACGCCCGGTTATTATGGTGCTCCTACACCTGCAGCATATGCTCCTCCAGAGACACCTGCCGCCACTGGTCCTCGATACACCGATGACGATTGATTGGGAGGGTATAGTAAGATCATAAGGCATGGACAGGCTGTAAATGGGTTTGCAAAAGGCGTTTTGGAAGATTAAATATTGTATAATCAAAAACTATAGCAGAAAGCTGGTTAACATTGAGGATTTAAAGTGAGATTAGAACCATGAGTGAGCACGAACTGAATTGACTGTCAATATGAGGAGTATTTCGCTATCAAAATGTTGATTCAACTTTGGTGACGTAAGGTTTTGAGCCGGAGCTATGGCTTTATCGATAAGGACTTTATCCTCTTTTTCCCACTTGGCTTCGTAAATCTTGAACTTCAAGCAACTTTACGACATTACGACACTTCATTCCTCACCAATTGCGCCCGAGTCGATATATTTACTTACGCAGAAACAATGTCACTGCGCATTGCGCCACGAAAAATGGCACCAAGCGCCCTCCCTCGACCTTCTCGTTACGAATGCCCTCTCCGCAGCCAACGATCCTCAAAATGCGCATTCTCAACACAACCCTCCAACCGTCGCATGCGAATACCCAGTCCAGCTGACTTTGTCAAACCCGGCGACAAGCCCGCCAAAATGACCATAACCCTATCAACCCCCGAACAATCAGCCGAGATCGAAAAGAGCCTCATCGAAAAGGCTACAAAAATCGCACAAGAACGAGAAGAGAAACTACGACAGGCAAGATCAGCACGACTAGGAAAGCTTTCTGCGGATGCAGAGAAGAGTCCAGAGGCAAGGGCGAATATGGCGCCTAGCGAGAGGAGGACGGGATGGGCTGAGTACGATCGGAGGGAGAAGGCAAAGCAGGTTGAGGAGAGAACGAATGAGGCTGAGGAGAAGAAGAAGACTGGGTTGACGAAGGAAGAGAGGGAGAAGGCGGAGAAGGAGGATTACAAGAGGAGGTATAAACAGTTGGAGAGGAATTGGCTTAAGTTTATGGTTGGGATGCCGATTTTCTTGGTTACGAGTTATGATCTGTTCCAAAGACGTAAGTTGGGCCAGTTTATTGAGGGACGCAGGGGATATGCTAATATGGCGTAGTTGTTATGAAGAGAGAACCCAAGATCCCGCCTTGGAAACAGGCAAAGATCAATAAGGAGAAGGAGGAGAGAGAGAGACTTGAGACGGAGAGTGGTGGGGGTGTAGGTACGAGTGAAGGAGGGGTGTAATGGGGACTTGCGGCTCGATGCTGAAGCCAAAGACAAGCTGTCAGGCAGCGCTGCTAAAAGTTCAATAGTGTTGAGGTGTATATTATTGTAATCTAGCGTGTACGAGATGTTAGATCTTAAAAGGAAGATACGAAAAAGCAAGGCGCCACGGCTAGAAAGAAAGGTGGTGTTTGTGACATGGACATTACTATCCGTCTGACAGCGGACTCGCCATGAACAAAGCGGAAATAACAGACACAGATCAACAATCTGTCTTTATCATTCTTGCTATTATAAGATCGCTGGGTATGAGCTTCACAACTGGCTCAGTAGATCGATCAGGGACAAGTAAATGGTTGCCCAAGTCATAGTGTATATATAATATGTCCTCTAAAGTAGACAAAAAAGTAAAGTAATTACATAAAAATGCTAACGTTCAAAGTCGTAGAATATGAAAAGAATGTTTTTCTCCGACTCCTCCCTTCCATCCCTTTTCCATCGTGTCCCATGTGCTTACTTGGACTGCTGGCACTTGAAGCAATCCTGCTCGTAGAACTTGACCCAAGAAGTACTCTTCTTGGTGATCTTTCCACTCTTGTACAGCTTACACTTGGCAGGCGTACCGTAGAACTCAGGCTGATAGCTAAAGTACTTGCAGTCCTTTCCATACTGAATACAGCTCTTGGCGCAGTTCTCAAGACACGACGCATCACCCGCAACATTAATCTTCTCCTCCTGACAGATCTCACCGCGTGTTCCGCAATGCGTATCCTTAGCACACTTCTCAAACGCAGGAACATACTTGGAGCACGTAGCAGGCGGTGTAGGCGTAGGAGTGTTGGAGCAAGTGTAGCAGGTATCAAGGTCGTAGAACTTGACGCCCGTGTTGCAGGCTGTGAAGCTGAGCTGTGACAGAGGCGCGGAGTAGAGCTGGCAGTAACCGCCGGTGCTGCGGAACTTGGGACTGTAGGAAAAGGTTTTGCAGGTGAGGGTTGTGCCGCAGAGTTTGCCGCAGGCCTTGACGTCGGTGACGGAGGTGGCTTGGCCGAGCTTTTGGGCGGAGCGGCAGGAGACTTTGCCTTGCTTGCCGCAGGTTGAGGGCGCGTTGGGGAGGGGGATATAGTTGGTGCAGACGGGGGCTTCTGTGGTTGTGGTGGGAGCTTCGGTGGTTGTTGTGGACTGAGCTTCGGTTGTTGTGGTTGTAGGAGCCTCAGTGGTAGAAGCAGCTTCAGTCGTAGTTGTGGGAGCAGCACCAGCTTCAGTAGTGGTAGTGGAAGCGACGGCTGCCTCGGTGGTGGTAGTAGAACCCTCACCGGCCTCAGTAGTAGTCGTAGCAGTAGTCTCAACACCAGCTTCAGTTGTAGTGGTTGAAGCCTCACCAGCCTCGGTTGTAGTTGTAGAAGCGACAGCAGCCTCGGTGGTGGTAGTAGAACCCTCACCGGCCTCAGTAGTAGTCGTAGCAGTAGTCTCAACACCAGCCTCAGTTGTCGTGGTAGATCCAGCAGCCTCAATTGTCGTGGTAGATCCAGCAGCCTCAGTGGTAGTAGTAGCCTGACCACAACCAGCATAGCAGACCTCAAACTCATAGAACTCAGACTCTTCAGTAGAAGCACAGCTGCTAATCTGAAGCTCGCTCACAGTGTCAGTATAGAAAGTGCACGCAGATGAAGAAGCCTTGTATGCGAAAGACTTGCAGCCAGAGACCTCGCTACACTTGCTAGCACAGACATCAGCGCTGTTGCCAGTGTCGTAGGAGATGTAGCTCTTATAGGACTTGCCCTTGACGGCACAGTTGGTGGCAGGGGGGTTAGGGACGGGAGTGTAGCCGGTGCAGACGGAGTCGGTGGTGGTGGAAGCAGCTTCAGTGGTGGAAGATTCGACGCCAGCTTCGGTGGTGGTAGTGGTATCAGAACCAGCCTCAGTAGTGGTTGTAGATCCAACTCCAGCTTCAGTGGTGGTGGTATCAACACCAGCAGCAGTAGTGGTAGTGTCAGAGCCGGCCTCAGTGGTGGTTGTAGATCCAGCACCAGCTTCAGTGGTAGTAGTGCCAGTCTCTGAGCCAGTCTCGGTAGTGGTAGTGTCAACACCAGCTTCGGTGGTAGTAGATCCAGACTCCTCAGTAGTCGTAGTTCCGCTCTCAGTAGTAGTAGCACCACCCTCATCACAAGAATAGCAAGCCTCAAAGTCATAAAACTCCAAGACAGGCGTACCGGCACCAACACCCAAGCTGCTAACGGGGACCTTGTACAGGTAGCAAGTATGGCTCTCATCCAGACTGAACGAGACACACTTGTCGTTGGGCTTGGTGGCATCGTGGTAGACACCGCATCTGCGAGCACAGTCTTCGGTGTTGGAGTTGCCAATGCCTGCTAGGTTGTTGAAGAAGGCGCTGGGACCGTTGGGGGCGCCTCGGACGGCGCAATTGGTGGCGGGTGGGTTGGCGACGGGGGTGTAAGCTGTGCAGCCTGCGGAGGTGGTTGTTGTGGCAGCAGCTGTTGTTGTGTCTGTGTTGGCTGTGAGGGTCTCGGTAGCTGAAGTCTCAGTAGTAGAGCCAGGAGCAGTTGTAGTCTCGGTCTGGGATCCAATGGCTGAAGTCTCAGTGTCGGTTGTGTCTGTAGAATGGACTGTACCAGAAGTCTCGGTCTCAGAACCAGTAGCTATTGTTGTTCCAGTCTCGGAGGCAGTGGCGGAGGTTTCAGTGGCAGATCCTGTAGCAGAGGTCTCGGTCTCAGATCCGGTAGCAGTTGTAGTTTCAGCTGAAGCAGTACCGGTGGTCTCGGTAGCAGAGCCAGTAGCGGAGGTCTCAGTCTCGGTACCAGAAATCTCACTTCCAGTAGCAGTAGTCTCCGGTCCGGTAGCAGTCTCAGTACCAGAGGTAGTCGTGCCCTCACCGCATCCAAAGCAAAGATCAAGATCATAGAAGTGGCTAGCATCGGAACCCTCATTAAACACATATCCAAGCGAAGAAACAGGGGCCTTGTAAAGGGTACAAGAAGAACCCTTGATAGAGAAAGACTTGCAGCCAACGGTCATACCGCAAGTGTTACCGCACTCAGCATAGTCGGTAACAGTGATAGGAGATCCAATGACCTTATCAGCGCAATTGGGTGCAACGCCCGTCTTACCGCAATCAGCGGGGACGATCTCAGTGTAGGGAGTGTAGTGAGAGCAAGCAGCTCCAGTAGTGGTAGTAGCAGCAGTCTCGGTAGTAGCAATAGAAGAAAGAATGTTGGTTGAGCCAGAAGTAGTGACAACAGCAGCGGTTGAACCACTTGTTGTGACAGGCTTGGGCTTACAGGGACTGGCGTCGGCCACGGCCAGAGCAGCCAAAATGGCTGCAAAGACCTTTGAGGGAGGCATTGTGAAAGGAGGGTATTAGGCTATTGCAGTAAGAGTAACGATTGTAAGTGAGAATAGAGATTCTCGTAAGTGAGTGGAATGTAGTTGGTAGAGAGTATCAAGTCAAGAGAGTGACGGGGCAAATGCACAGCAACAGCAAGAAAAGAAAGTGAGTGTTACCGCTGAGGAAAGGCAGTCAGAGAACGAACGTACGACAACGGATATATAAGAGTCCTGAATCAAATTCTTGGCTTAATTACCGATCCATCCACCTCACATCACGATCTAGCAAGCGAAGTCACTTAGCACCAAAGATCCAAATCTCACACCAAAAGTGCGCCGAACCATTAAAGCCATCTTCTAAATCTGGACCTCACCGGTTGAAGCTATCACGATTCGGGGATGGGAGAATCGATAGCTTGCGGTGTCGTGGTGGGGAGGAGGTGGCTAGTCAGGGGGCTCAAGCATGAAGCCTCCACTTGAAACGGTCACGTGAGCACGCGCCAGTTCTCGCGGCGCGAAAACCCCGCTGCGTGATGCGAGGCGGGATTGACAGGGCGCCCGCCTGTATCGCAAAACCTTCCTTTCCTTTCCTTTCCTTTCATTTATTCTTCTTTCACACTTGAAAGATGAAACAACGCCGCCAGTATGAGCGATCCTCCGCTTCCTCCCGACAAGCGCGCAAGAATTCACAAGCTGGTAGATGACTTCTTTGACCAGGAGCAGACGGCAGACCAACAGAACAGAGCCATAATGATTAAGAAAACATTATCGCCGGATGTCGTGTTCCTAAGCCCGAAACCTATTCTCCCAGCCGATGATATTGCAGAATGACACGCACATGCCAAAGACATCCAGAAGAAATTGCAATCACGCGAACCGGGCTTTTCCCTGACAGCGATTCAGGTGGCTGTAATCCTTACTGTTCCTTTGAGTCAACTGCGACCAAATGGCAACTTGTCTGCAACTACGCAGAGTTTGGCGCTGCTGAAGAAGACGCTCAACGAGTTGGTTAGACTCTCGCACCATTGTGAGTGCTTGATTATTCTTTATCTTAACGTCTAACAGTGCTGATTTTCAACAGATTTAACCAGGTACACCGATGCACAGTGTAAAGAAGGCTCGACCAAGAACTCGACACAACCCCCACCAAAGAAATCCGCATCTGTGTCCAGCAAAAGAGGCAGCAACAAGCGCCCTTACACCGAAGACGAGAAGGATGGGAACTACAAGCCAGATGACAAGCCACGCGGCTCAGCGACCAAAAAGGCTGTTCAGAAACGGATGGCAACGCTTGCGTCTTCCTACGAACAAGCAATCCAGAGGTTGCCCATATAATTCCAGTTAGCTGGAATTTAACTGATCCCCAGATCCGAAAGACTGATAGTCTTTTGTTCGCGATGCAGACCTTAATGGCAGAGAAGAACACAGAGGAAGATTGGGCATCCACCAACAGCCGTCTGCTCGCCGATGCTACAAATCCAGGAAGCTCTGACCATCCATGGAATGCTATCTGCATGAACCATCAACTCCATTTCTGGTTTGACCGCGGACTTATCGGTCTGAAGTTTCTTGGCCACCAGCCTATTACAGACGATCCTCCCATGTCTCAGGTTGACATTCAGTTTAACTGGATGATGCGCGATGATCGTAAGCGAGCGAGAGATATGCATGTTGGCGGGGAGAACGACAGCTTTATGGATATAGTTACAACAGTTCGCACATTCCAGGACAAGAACAATCCTGCTCCTCAACTGCCATCCCAGGATGGGATAGTAGCGGCACTCCATACCAAGAATGGCGTCCCTCTTGTCTCAGGGCGGTGTATCAAGATGGAAGTACCAACTGGGGATGTCTCTAAGCTCCAAACAGTACTGGATCTCCAGTGGGCTTGTGTCAAGATTGCAACTATGGCTGGTTCTGCGGGTTGGCCAGAGTTCCCTCCTGATCCTGATGAGGAGGGAGATGCAGCACCTACGGCGGTTCGAGAATGGGTATTGGAGCAGTCAGTTCTTGCCATGCAGCAACCTGACATACCACCCTTGCAAACAACAACAAACCGACCACCTAGAGGTAGCTCGCCTTCTAAGACACGACATGATGACCAGGCCAGGCATGGTTCAGATGGCTCTCCTACCAAGTTAAGCCTCAGAGTTTAGACCAGAGACAGTTCGCCCAGCAAGGTCAGCCGGACAGAGCAGAGCCAAGGCCAGCAGCAACAGCCTCAAGCAAGAGGATCGAAAAACGTTCACCCTCATGATATGTAATGATTGACGAACACTCAGACCCTCCCTCACCCAACAAAGACTCACTCACTCATCACATGAATAGTCGCTGTTCTCTCGGCCTATCCACCGTTGCCCGAGAAAACATGGCTTGACATGGTCTCGTTTCAACTAACGCTTACTCCACTGACGTTGGGCTAACTCCACTCGAGGCTGGTTCTTTTTCTTTCTGGTAGAGATAAAGAACAAAAACGTGGTGGGTGGACACGAATAACGAAATAAGGCTAGACATGTTTGCGAGCTAGAACGATTTGACCCATAACGCAATCTTACGATGCGCCGATAAGGGCTTGGCAAATCGATTGCGGACCCGAGAATTTGGAACGCTGTGGAAGTGGAAGTCATTCGGGGTTTGTGAATACGGAAGAAATGGCAATAGAGTTCTTCTTCACTACGATAAGTCTGCAAATATTCGCCATAAAATTAGGGTATCATGTTGAATTTATGCAAGTCTTGTCCAAGTTTGGAACCAGACCTCTATCTATTTATTGAAGATATGCTCTTCGTACCGGTAGTCTCTATCTAGGATGTCTCGGACCTGAATGATCGACGAATCTTCATCTGCAATGCACATCAATCGTTTCTTCCGATCTCTCTAAGAGTACCTTAGCTTCGTGATCGTCGTCCCATCCTCCAAAACACACGTCTCCTCCTGCAACCTCATCCCCCTCCACCTCGGCACCGCCCTCGTCCAAAGATACCAATACCCTACACCACCCACAAGAATAACCCACGAAAACACCGCATACAGCGCATAAAACACCTCGCCCTCGTAATCCGGCGGTCTAAAAAACGGCGCCGCTATTAAAGCGCAGCTCATCGCTATTCTGATACTCACCGCGGGCATCCACGCTTTAAAAGGTCGCTTGAGGTCTGGACGTTGAAAGCGGAGCTTCATAAGGCCGATTGCTACGGCTAGCCCGATGAGCTGCGCGGCGTACCCGTCGATGTCGAGGATGAGAGAGTAGATTGAATCAGAGGGTGGGAGGATCATGACGAGAAAGGAGGGGATGTAGTGGATTATGAAACCACCCATTGGAGAGTTGAATGGTCGTGAGGATGAGAGGAGGGAGGAGTATGGGAGGAAGCCTTGTCTTGCGATTTCTTGCTTCATTCGTGCCTGTTACAGTTAGTTGATGCTTTATGGAAATGGGATGGACATACCATTGCGAAAGCGACAACCATGACATTCCCAACCGACGATAATGCCACGGCCGTCGGAAGAACCACCCTTCCAAACTTCTCCCCAAACAACTTCTCAAAGAACAACGCAGCAATGAGCTCACCACTCCCTCTAATCTCTTCAATCGGCACAACCAAAAAGTACGCAATGTTAACAAGCATGTACAATCCACACGCCGTCCCCAATGCCGTCAAGGCAACAGACCTCAACGTCCTTACAGGCTGCTTGACTTCATTCATAACATTCGCAGCATTATCCAGTCCCGCGAATGAATAAAATACTTTGAACAGACTTGTCGCGATAACACCCCAGTTCCAGCTCGTTTCTTCCCAAAGATGTTCCCATGCGAGTTGATGCGTGAGGGGAGCGGATGTCGTGTCGGGACGGAAGATGACAACGTAAAAGCCGGAGAGGATCATAAAGACGATGATGCCAATCTTGACCCAACCCAAAACATCCTGTATTTTGACGCCTGCTTTGGGAAACACGCTGTGTGTGATGCAGACGAATGTCAAAAGTCCAACAGCAAGACTCTTGCTCAACACGTCGGTCGCCTCAACTCCCAGCGCAAATAACGCATATTTACTAAAAATAATGCAATTACTCGCCGTAAACCCCAAAAGAACAGCGTACATCGCAAACAGCGTAGACGCAAGTAATCGTGGTCGTCGGTACGCAAACTCAAGGTATACTTTATCGCCTCCCGACCGAGGAAGCATGCATCCAAACTCGAGCGACACAGCAAGACCACAGGCTGCGATGAAAGCGCCAATTATCCATAGTGATAACGATAGTCCTGCGCTTCCGACAGATTGAACGATGGTTCCTGGAGTCGCAAAAATACCGCTGCCGACGACGCGCGATATAACGAGAATATAAGCGCTCTGCCACGATAAATTCCGCCCGATGGTAGAAGTCTCAGGAAGTACATCATCTTCTACATCTCGACTCGGCTGTATCTCCCCCGCAGTTTCACTATCGATGGAATCATGGCGCGTGGATGTCTTATCGGTTGAACCGTATGAGCTGCGCGATTGAAGCAGCGGGGCGTTCGACGAGTCTGCCATGGTGTCTACGTTGCGAGTGAGTTATTCGAGACATGTTGATTTCTTATGGGTTTGGGGAGTGAAGACGTGATTGAGAGGATTCATATTGATAAGCTGTTTCTTGTTTCGGGGCGAGACATCCGCGTGTTCTCTGGCTTGTGATGGGCTGGGCAGTGAGAGTTCGTAAGACGTGATCTGGATGGCGCAATTTGGAGTTTGTCATGGAGGGGTTGATCAGCCACCACGTGGGTTGATAACGTATAAAAGAGGTTTGGAGATTGACTTGATGAAGTTTATAGATAAATGATGTCAATTTTCGTGTCAATTTTTTTTTTTTGGGTGTTTCTAGATGTAGATTCTAGAAGAGTTGTAGGGTACCTCATTTTGCATGTGAAGCAACTTGAGTGTAGATGCTGACCCATCTATGTCTCGCATACGTCATGAAACAATCTTGAAACAAAGTAAAATACTATCTCATAGAGTCAGTCTTTGTTTCATGGTGAATCGCCCAGGACCTGAAATAGAGAATGAGTCCCTTGATGAACTGGAAATAATAAGGATACAAACACTGCCGTCCCATCAGACTCTGCGGATGAAGATAACCAGAAAGATCTGGAACGTACATTCATGATCTTCTTACGTTATTCAGATATGTTACCGGTATAAAGGAGCTTACTATGGTGAAGCAATTGTGCTGGGACAACAGCAAAGTACGTAGTATCCTTTGACGTATTCAGTGAAGCGTCGAATGTATCACACGCCTTACGTTCCACAAGGACGTATGTTAGGAAATGAGGGTGAACTCGGGCCCCGAGCCTGAGAAATGTCTTACTATAGACTTAGTAAACTCACTCAGATCAAAGTTGTGCTTCTGTAGATCTATGCTTTTCATATCACTTCGGTTGGTGTAAGGAATTAATTGTAATGAGTTGACCTATCTGGTTTCAAGACAGAAAGGGAAACTCAAGAGAACGAGAGCAAGCTAGTATAGTATGTGTATTCTTACCTCTTGTCGATACTTGGAGGGTTATGTCTATAGGATCAAGGTAATGACAACTACAAAAGAATCTTTCGCGCTAGTTATATAGAAAACCATACCAATAAATAATAAAGTGAGTTTTGAGACTATTACTGTGGATTGTAGAAGAATTCTATCAATATCAAAGTCGATGTTGATTAAGAACTCATATTGATCTTGGCTGCCAATAGACTCACTCAACATCTATTGTGAGTTATCAGTCAGATACCAGACAAGCCGTCTCTATAGACGGAAACCTATGAGTTTCTCTAATATTTTGATTCATTCTTTATGAGCTCCTTATCACAAGGCATCTCCCAGGATGATACCTCAATAAGAGCTCTTTTTACCAGGCAGGCAGGCAGTATGTAGGAGAACTCAACTGCGAAGTATTACTCACTCATTAGATACGTCTTTCGTAGAACTCATGAATTCCATCCGCGATACATATGTTGATCTAATCATATATGAACTTTCACAAACCACTTGTAAGCTCCGGATCTCCGTATTCTCATGTGGGGAGCCCACATGAACCCACATCAAGTCAAACAGCACGCCCTGCTTCACTTATACACGTACATTCCATATTGAATACTTCCATGTGCCTCTTTGGATCTAGCTCGCACATCTCCGCATCAGTCCGTCGCTTAAACCTATCCTCGCTTCAACTTGCTCAAACTTCATGATGCATCTTAGTAATCGGCATCTAATTGTCCACCAATACCTGAATCACAAGGCCTCCACTTCCAATGCAGAGTCACTTGACAAGCGGAGTAGGTTTTTACAGTATCTCGACGATCAAAGTGTTGATCTCGCTGGGCATCTGAGCACAAGACTTCTCGGCACAAAGACCAATAGTACAGCACAGACTGAATCATTGTTGACAGCATCACTGCAGTGTGGACCCTGATCCGTCTTGATCCAGGATAGAATTGTGGTTTATATACGAGATAAAGAGCTTTGATCACCATAACGATACACACGAACTGAGACATTCCGCAGGAACATCAGAAGCCAAGGACGTGAATGAAACCCGCTGTTTCTTTTCCTCGCTGCAACTTATCCGATGCTGACGCGGACATGGTAGCGTTGCAGTGCAGATGTTAGAGTTGCGGACCTATCATTCCAGACAACAATACACCGCGTAAAGCCTATGTATTACCATCCCTTTGGAAAAAAAGTGAAGCTTATCGGGATTCCAATGCCGTGATGATAATGCGGACTGAAGGAGAATTGAGCACATACGACCATACCTACTAGAAAATACGGGATCCCGTCCGCTCTCCCATAGTCAAGCTGGTAAGGGGCGGATTAGTAGTTGGGTCGGTGACGACCAGCGAATCCCCGCTGTTGTATGTTATCTTTTGCTGCATCTCAGTATTGCTCATCTTTTTGCTGTTGTGTCGGTTGATATGCCAAGAATAGAGCCGATATAGTTACCAAAACCTCGATAGTCAGATTGCGGAGGAATCACCGCACTCCACCAAGTTTGAAGATCCCACCCGCAAAGAAGTCAATTTCCCCGGACCAATTGCAACCATAATCCCTTGCTCACCCCCGCTCGTCATCTTCTCGTAATGATCCTTTTCCGGGGGGAAGACAATGATTGCCGACCCTCGACTCTCGAGCCCTCTCTTGGCGTGGCTCTCTCCCCGCATTTTAGAAGCTGTTGATGGATCCGGATGTTCCAGAGACCAAAGCCTATTTGTCCGGGAACAACCCTGGATGTAAACGACATGGGTAGCTCTGCTGCTGAACGCCCGTAAAGTCGTAATCTTACATGCAACTTGAATCCTTGGTATTTCTGTGTTGGTTTGATCGAGTGGGTTGGTTCGCTCTCGGGATAAGGGAAGTTTGCCTGATGTAGGATATCATACATGATACGTTATATTTGTACTATCTGCAGGGTGGTGGGAGCTGCTTTATCCAGCGGGGATCAGAGCTGCACTGACCTTGCTGAAGATCGGATATGAAAGTGCGAGTCAGTTCTGCTACCGAAGTTCACCATGAGTTTCAGACCGGATCAAACGGATATCAGTCCCTCTTAGCAACATCCCCAAACCAACCTGTCAAACTCAATTATATCTCTCTTCTCTTCTAATAGGAGAAGGAAGTCTCGGGAAACTTTAACCCGCAGTCAAAGCGGCGAAGCAGATGATATCCCTGACATGCAGGCCAAGCAAGATACTGTGCCCAGCTTCTCCCCCCAGACGAAAGCAAAGCTAGAGCTGATGAGGATGAAACCATTATCCACAATCTTATTACCCCAGATGACCCTACCATGCATATGCCATTGGTGCCCGCAATCTTGTATCGGGAGGGGTTCGCAGAGTTGATGATACTGCATCAAGCATCTGCTGGACATGCATCCAACCTTCGGGGATCATTCGGCATCTGATACACAGTAAAGATCGATATACAGACTTTGTACATGTTATAAATAAGCTGTAGACTCTCCTAGTATCCAGAATATCAAGCAACCTCAGAGTTATAGCTTCTTCATCATGGCGACTCCCAATTCGTACGCGAACAGCCTTGGCGTTCTGCCAGAGGAGTTCGATATCATTGTGTGCGGTGGTGGAAGTTGTGGTTGTGTTGTTGCTGGACGATTGGCGAATCTTGACCATAACCTCAAGGTTCTGCTTATCGAGGCTGGCGAGAGCAACCTCAACAACCCTTGGGTGTTTAGGCCTGGTATCTATCCCCGTAACATGAAGCTGGACTCCAAGACGGCTTCGTTTTACAAGTCTCGTCCTAGCAAGTGGCTTGCTGGCCGTGCTGCTACTGTGCCATGTGCTCATGTGAGTTGAAGGCTGAGAGGAGTGAAGATCATGAACTAACTGTTGTAGATCCTTGGCGGTGGTTCATCCATCAACTTCATGATGTACACTCGAGCTAGTGCCTCAGACTGTAAGCTCAACTCACTTGATGCCACCCAAAACACCACTAACAACCTCAGACGACGACTTCCAAGCCAAGGGCTGGTCCACTGAGGAACTCCTCCCCCTTATGAAGAAACACGAGACCTACCAACGCCACTCGGTCAACCCAGACATCCACGGCTTCGAAGGCCCCATCAAAGTCTCCTTCGGCAACTACACCTACCCCGTAAAGGACGACTTCCTCCGCGCCGCTGAATCCCAGGGCATCCCCTTCGTCGACGATCTCCAAGATCTCTCCACCGGCCACGGCGCTGAGCACTGGCTCAAGTGGATCAACCGCGACACGGGCCGTCGCAGCGACTCAGCTCACGCCTATATCCACGCCACACGTGCTAAGCATAGTAACTTGTACTTGGCCTGCAACACAAAGGTCGACAAGATCATTATGGAGAATGGTCGCGCAGTTGGTGTTCAGACTGTTCCTACCAAGCCTCTTCACCCGAACCAGCTGCAGACGCGAATCTTCCGCGCTAGAAAGCAGATTGTTGTTAGTGGCGGTACGCTTTCTTCGCCTTTGATTCTTCAGCGCTCTGGTATCGGTGACCCCCAGAAGCTTCGTGCTGCTGGTGTTGAGCCCAAGGTTGATCTTCCTGGTGTTGGACTTAATTTCCAGGATCATTACCTTACCTTCTCGGTTTATCGTGCTAAGCCTGATACTGAGAGTTTCGATGACTTTGTTCGTGGAGACCCTGAAGTTCAAAAGGTAAGCCCCCTCACAGTTCTTGGGTTAGATTTGTACTAATAGGTGTAGCGCGTCTTTGATGAGTGGCACCAGAAGGGCACTGGACCCCTTGCTACCAACGGTATTGAGGCTGGTGTCAAGATTCGACCTACTGAGCAAGAACTCAAGGATTTTGAGAGGTGGCCTACGCCTCACTTCACTGAGGGTTGGAAGTCTTACTTCAAGAACAAGCCTGATAAACCTGTTATGCATTACTCTGTGATTGCAGGTTTCTTCGGTGACCACATGCTCATGTAAGTCCACAGAAGGAGCCAAGTTTGTGTTGGTACTGACTGGTTACAGGCCCCCTGGAAAGTTCTTCTCCATGTTCCACTTCCTCGAGTATCCCTTCTCTCGTGGCTTCACTCACATCAAGAGTGCTGATCCATATGATACTCCCGACTTTGACGCTGGTTTCGTAAGTCAAGTTACCTACTGCCACGAATCATTACTAACGACTTCAGATGAACGATGAGCGTGATATGGTTCCCATGGTCTGGGGATACATCAAGTCCCGTGAGACTGCCCGCCGCATGGACGCCTATGCCGGTGAAGTCGAGAACATGGTAAGTCCTCCACTATCTTAGTGTACAACAGCAGCTGACTCTTTTAGCACCCCTTCTTCGACTTTGATAGCCCTGCTCGTGCTCATGATCTCGACCTTGACACCACCAAGCAATACGCTCTCCCCGGCAACCTCACCGCTGGTATTGGTCACGGAAGCTGGTCTTCTCCTCTCCCCGAGGCAGACCGCAAGCCCGAAGCCAACATCCTCAACTCCAACAAGGCTCATATCCGTGAAGAGCTCAAGTACAGCGATGCCGACATCAAGGCCGTCGAAGGTAAGCCTCTCTATCCCCACATCCACCTCCATCACAAGTATGCTAACTATCATCTTCAGAATGGGTCAAGCGCCACACCGAATCAACCTGGCACTGCCTCGGAACATGCTCCATGGCTCCCAAGGAGGGCAACAGTATCGTCAAGCACGGTGTTCTCGACGAGAGACTCAACGTCCACGGCGTCAAGGGTCTCAAGGTCGCTGACTTGTCCATCTGCCCTGACAACGTCGGCTGCAACACGTACTCTACTGCTCTGCTCATTGGTGAGAAGGCTGCTATGCTTGTTGCGGAGGATCTTGGATACTCTGGTGAGGCTTTGGAGATGAAGGTTCCTACTTACCAGGCACCTGGTGAGCTTGAGGTTCGATACCGTCTGTAAGAATGGGTGAATGAGATATGAGATGAATGAGATTGTTATGAGAGATGAGGATGAGAGGGCCAGATTGATTAGCCGATCTAAATTGATTTAGCGAATGAATTGATGACTGTGTTTTACGTTATTCTATATCTTTGTGATGCAGTTAAACTCAACTTGGTTCAGTCGTTGAGACGGACCTTTAACTTGGAATAGGTCTACATTGTTCTCAATGCATTATGGAGATTTGAAGATAGCAACGTTGTGCACAAGAGCTAGTTAGAGGCTGATCCAGAGGTAACCCGTCAAGGCAATCGTGGCGTTTTAAGCTTAATCTTAGGACACTTGTGAGAGCCTCAGTGACAGCACATGCGGTCATACTTGAGATCATTTTGATATTTGGTTTATTGATTTTATCAAAATCTGAATTCTATAAACTAGAAGCTCATAACGGCTAACGTTGCTAAAAAGAATTCTGGTATTGTTTCAATTTGCAAGAAAGGATTACCAAGACAAATCATAAAAACATTCGTCAGTTTGATATATATGAAGCCGTCGCCTCTCCTCCACAAACACTCTCCTACTCGATCCTTTCCCCTACCCCATTTCAACGGAAGTTATTATCAGATGGCATCTCATGAACCTGCCCATCCTGCAGTCCCTGATTTCCCTGCGGATGTAGTTCCTGCGGATGCTGTGCCTGAGGATACGGAGAACCCTGGGGATACTGACCCCAAGCCTGATTCTGCACAGGTGTAGTAGCAGTCTGCGCCGTAATCATAGACTCCCTCCACTCAGACTGCGTAGGCGACGTAACATCTGATTTAGGGTAATGCTGCGCCATAGGGGGTACAGTATCACCATAAGGGCCGGGGGGAGGCATAGAGGATGCTGCTGTCGCGGGAGGCTGTTGAGGTAATGGTTGAGCGGCATTCTT
Source organism: Fusarium hostae (assembly GCA_002234235.1). NCBI lineage: Eukaryota > Fungi > Ascomycota > Sordariomycetes > Hypocreales > Nectriaceae > Fusarium > Fusarium hostae. Next base: position 67,638 of record NJCR01000897.1, read on the forward strand.
GTTCTTGTTCCTTCGCATGAGCCAGAATGCGCCGAGAACTACTAGTGACAAAGCGACGAAACCACCGATGGAACCTCCGACAATGGCACCGACAGGAGTGGAGCTTCCGCCGCCGCTTGATTCGGTTTCAGAGGGCCCAGGCTCTGTAGTCGTTGATGAAGCTTCCGTTGTCGATGATCCAGACTCTGAGCTTGAGGCAATAGTCGATGAAGTTTCATCAGAAACTAATGTCGTAGAGAATGTGCGGCCCTTTTGGCTGGTATATGTGAACTCAACATCTTGGTCCCTTGTCACTGTTGCCGTTGCGCATCTGAAGCCAACAACACCAGAAGGATAGGCATATGTTCCGCAATAAGGCGAAGCAGTATTGGTGCTAATCCGGTCAGTCGTGTTCTCACTCTCAGACTAATTATTAAACTCACCAAAGGAGGTTATAAGCGTTGCTCTGGCAAACATCATCGCAGAGTTTCGTATCAAGAGCATCGTCCCTCTCATAACAACGATTATACGCCTGAGAACCACAGAAAATAGCAGTAGCATACCGCAACTCCCAACTACACTTGTCTCCATTGGCGCAAGTAATCGCATTTCCAGGTGAGCCAGACAAAAAACCACAAGTTGAATCAGGACTGACAACAAGAGTATACGTCGTTTCCGCACTCGTAGTCTCCTGTCGTTTCCCCAGCGCCAAATGCCTCAGATCAGAAATCCCCACAATGGGGGTAGGATCAGGCTGATACATGTCGCCCGCATCTCGTCGTTTTGTCGCTTCAGCGATGGCTAGAGCGTTTGCTCCGGCGGAAACACCAAGCAATAGACCGTGATACTTCATCTTCACGTTAACAATGACGACTCGGATGGTCAGCAAGTGAAGAATAAAAGAAAGAGATGAGAAATCACGGGCGGGGTTTCTCATCTCTTTTGGACGCAGAGCTGAAAATTAAGGATTGACGGGGGTGGTTGGTGCTTGGAGCGAGGGTTTGAGTGGTGCCAAGAACGAGGCGTTTTTGATGGGCAGTTTTGAGAGACATGGCTAGGCTTTCTATGGCCGGATTAGTTGGGTTGTCACGATGATTCTGGTTAGGCATGTTGGTTAAGGATGACGCCAAGATCTGACCGCTGTGATGCAGCAGTCTTCGGACATTGATACTCTGAACATGTCCAAGTTATGTAGCTTATTCAACTGAACAAGAGGGCATCTTACATGAATTCTGTGCTCAAGAACCACTGAACGTTTGTTTGAGTGAATTTCCAACCCTGCCAAAAGCTGAAACAACCTTGTCGTTCCTGTCCAACAGTCATGCAAGGTGGCCGCGCAGGTAACCAATTCCGTCCTAGACTTGCGGATCCTAGCTCAGCCCTCTTTAGACTGCAATCCTTCAAGAAACAACCATTAAGCGGTCAGATTGTAATTGTGACAGACCCATCGTCTCTGTAACCGGGCGTCTGCGGCTATTCTCTAGAGATTTGAACTCCCGCCTCGAAAGCCGTTCGAGGTTCAATTGTTCTCAAGCACATAATCGTCGAAAGATACTATCCGGGTATTCAGTAATAACCTTGTTTCTGCAATGTAAGACGGATGACCACGCAGTAGAGAGGCACAGATATGCGGCTAGGAAACGGCCCCCAAATTATTCGTCTCAACTTTAATGAATCAAGGAAATAAAATTCCGAGGTGCATGGCCAGTCGAGACGAATGTAACAATCAGATCTGTCGTCACAGCCATGATCGAAATGCGCCATCTGTCTTTGTGGCTGGCCTCCTGTACTACTCAAATGTAATCTCATTAATGCTGATATCGACTCATATGGTCACATCCCATGCCATCAAGACATCTTCGCTAGGCAAATTACCACTCAGAACTTGGTCGACCTCTACACGTCGGGAACAGAACATCTCCAATGAGAGCAACTCAGGGGTTGAACATAGCACTTCTATGAGTAGCAAGACACCACCTGTGGCAATCACGGCCAGATACAGAGCCGCCTGGCCAGAACAAGCTCTCCCTAAACTATCTTTGCATAGTTCTACTGCGCTCGTCTAATGAGCGTCAATTCTCAGACATTGGTAGAAATAGCTCGGACACCATAGACAAAGACTGCCTCAGCACGGCGGTTGCGACAAAAGTTGCGAGAAGAATCTTTGAGATGCAGCTCTTCAAGGAGCTTTTCCAAACCCGCGGGTTAATTCCTGTGTTCTTTATGAATGGTTAGGCATTGTGCTTTTATTTGTTGATTGTTGGTAGTTCATTGGAGGCTGGAAGCTGGAAGCTGGATCGAGGACCTTGCTTTCATCGCAAGCAATCCTCTTGAATCCTACCCATCATCACTACAGACTGGAGACTCAGCGGGGCGTACGAGCTAATCCATGGCGGCGAGATCGGGTACTGAGCTAGAAGTGTTATTTGCAGTTGAGTTCTGCTGCAAGAAGCATTTCTTCAAGTTCGAGATGAGACGGGCAGCATCCCCAAGGATGACAAAGCTTTCGATGGAGGTAGATGGTGCTGGTGCTGGTGCTGCTGGTGCTGCTGTTGCCAGAAATTGGATGATATTTTCAGATGAAAGAAAGATCTCCCATGTCCAGGGTCACAAGCTCGCTCGTGTTTTGAAGAAAAGAGGGGATGGTTGTTTTCTATTTCTGAGATGAAAGAAGGTATCCTGTCGGCTATTTATAGACAGGAGAAAAAAGAGCTTGCGCTTAGTAAGTTACTGCGACTTGTCACTTGGAAGCATAAAGAATGTTCTGGTTAACGAGGTGAAGTTTAATGCCTGAGGTGTAAGCAGCATGGTTTATTCTTTTGTGTGCGTCCTTTTGGCTTCACGCTAGGAAATCAGTTGAAGTTTTATATTGCTTGAGAGACTAGGGATGAGAACTTTCTTGTCTACAAATCAGATTCAATGGTCATCGTGGAAGCTTTTGGTTAGGAGCTTATATCGTGAAAAAGAAATATCGTGTTCCTGTCATCTGTATTAGCTTCCTAAAGTTCAACTTTATAGCCTACGAGTATCTCCATAGTTGTCTATACTACTTCAAAGTATTGAAGTTTACCTTTTAAGTTCGACTTTACTGTCTTACTTGAACTTGTGATAAAGGTTTTCTCCAATATCTCAGTTGAAGAGATAAGGCCATATCATTCATTATTTCAGTCCTATATCGACATCTTTCGCCCCGTACTTTCATTATCATCCTCCTTCCTCTCAATACAACTAACAGATATTTCCGTCTCAATCAATATCCTATCATCCGCCATCGAGTCCCTTCGTTTTCGTCTCTTCGTATCACATCCTTCAATATTTCCACTTTCACAACCCCTAGCCATATACCCAGCACAATCTTGCTCAAAAGCATTCAAACGCACAATTTGATTTCCACTCTCCGTTCCACGTGTATCATTCCCCTGCGCAACCTTCACAAGACGATTCAAAAGGTTAAACTCAAGCTTTAACTTGATACTGTAGACAATTGCTTTATAAGCAGTCTGAAAGTCGTAAAAGTCTGCGAATTCGAGGACTAAGATCGGAATGTCGAGAAGAATAATGATAACGTTGACGAAGAGTAAATGCCTTCTCATTCGTCGAACACCTTTTCGGTATAAAAGTCCCTCTGTCCCAAAGAACGAAGAACACGCTTTGATGTAAATTGCCGAGATAATGAGTTCTTGAAAAAAGAACACCGTGACTTGGATCTTTTCGTAGATCTGATAAGGATGTACCCATGGATTCTTGTCGCTGCTGTTGGCGCCGTACATAAGAATAATAATCGGAATATGTAAAACAACAGCATTGGTGATAATCATAGCCAACACGAGCTTTAGTATAAACTGATTCCAGAAAATAAGGTGTAGTCGGGAGTATAAAACCAGTGATTGGCCCGTGACCATCAAAACCCAACCAACAGAAATGAGCGTGATATAAAGGATAAAGTTATCAGAAAAGACCAGATTTTTGAGAAGGAATCCAATGGTATGAGGCGCAATTCCATTCGTAGCAGCAAGAAAACTCCAAAAGTACAAGCTCTTCCGTGTTTTGAATGTAGTAAGGATAAGAACGTTGAGCTCAATAACATTGTAGAGAGAAATGCCCATACAGACTGCAATGGGTATTGTTATCAAAGCGCTCCGTTGGTCGTCGCCGCCTGAGTAGCCCATTTCGAAGGCGCCTCGAAGGCAGAGTTGTCTCGTCAGCTCATACTGTGAGGTTGAAGGGTGAAGAGGAGAAAGTGGAGGAGGGAGATGTCAGATTTGTAGATCAGGCAGGGGGGCATGTGTTGACGGAACCCGTTGAAGAAGGATTCTTATTACCGGGAACATTTCCTCCGGGGGTGAGGAAGTGGCTTGTTTGTTGGGATATAACTGGTTTGTTTGCCACTGGTGTCAATAATATTACTTGATATGGCATAGATAATCTTAGAGTTTCGGGAGCTATTCCGCCCTAATAAGTTGCTGATTCAAGATATTTTGCTTCTTGTTCCTCTATTATTTACTTGGATCATATATCTGATTCCTTGATAGAGGCCAATGCTCATGTATTGTAGCATCTTCTCTTCTTTTCATGTGAAGATCAACTCCTGATCCTGATGATCCAACCACTCATCTTAGCGTCTTTTACCCCGCGAACTAAAATAAGGGGCAATTAAACCAGTGAAACACACCATTGGATACAGAGTTTATACCCCTGCATATGGATTCAATCTCATCTCGCTTTGAGGATCCTCATTGACTTGGCAATTCACGTCAAATCACGAAAGTAAGGCGGGAATAATATCTGAGAGCTATGATGGTGTGAGTCATAGCACGTAGCCTTGCTTGAGGCTGACAAACCGAGACACTCGGACAATTGGAGGTAAAGAGCTCAGCTTCTGATGCCGAGTGTTGGTGATGAATCACATGTGATGTATTCAAGCCGCGGAAGATATCTTTCTCCTAATCCTAATCGAGCTGAAAGTCTTCTACAAAGCCTTCTTGTCAATCCACTTGACATGTCCAAACTTTCCCTCAGGAGTCTGAAACACATCCGCAGGTGCTCTATAAGGCTTAACCTCCGCATCCGTCAAAACCCTCGTAACATTACTCGCCTTCTCAGCCTCAACATTGTATCCCGGGCCATGGTCATTCCACGTCGCCATGAAAGTATAATTATCAACTCTTGGTGTCGACTTGCTCCAATCGATATACCCAGCAGGCAAGATCACAGCGTCAAAGTACGACTGCATGAAGATCGATTTATGCTGTGAGTTCCATGGTCGTCCGAGGGCGCATTTTCCAACAAAGTTTGTGGCGATGGTGGAGTTTGAAGGGATGAGTTGGGAGTTGTCAATGTAGACGCCGTATTTGTTGGTGAAGGTCGTGTTGGTGCCTTTCCAAGCTGTAATGCCTCCGCCGCAGCCTCGGAGAGATAATGTTGATTTCTCAATCCATGCTGTGCCGAACCCATACAGGAAATCTGTCTCTCCAGCGATGATGTTGTCGTAGAAGTAGGCGTTTCCAAGTTTTCCAACATAGACCTAGAAAGTCAGCTATGTGCCAGATTCTGGAGAGTGGTGACTTACCGTATCTTGATAAGAGTAGAAACCGCACGAGTAAAAGCCCGCATTAGCCCTACTCACACCAACCGCATGCGCCGGCCCAGAAGATCTTGGCGCAAAATCATTCCTGAAGTCAATATTATACGCCCTGAAATCCGTACATCCGAATGGCGTGTCCGCAGGCACAGGAAAACCCGTAGGTCCAGATCCGGTCAGCGTAGCGTTGAAATTAGGTCCAACGGTGAGAACGCTCGTGAACACATTATCACTCAAGCTCCCATTGTTCGTATTCGCAAGGTTGAACCAGACCTGAACGTCGTTCTGAGTAGTGGTGTTGACGTCAATATCGGCATAGAGATCCTTGACCCAGGGTTTGTTTGAAGCGCCGATGAGATGGAGGGGACCTCGGCGTGTGACATTCAATTGCTCGCTGTAGTTGCCAGGAGCGATGAGAATATGACCTGCAGTTGTTGTGTTGCCGAGAGAGTAAATGGCATCTTGAATCGAGGTGAAGTCTGCTCGTGGATCATTCTTAGCTACAAAGAGAGTTCCCTTGGGACAACCTTCTGTAGCACGCTTTGTCTGCCGTTGGCATTTCTTGTACGTATCAACAGGTCCTTTGGGGGATGCAGTCGCAGTAGAAAAGAGAGTCGCGGCAATAATTGCCGTCTTGATGATGAAGCCCTTCATGTCGAGATACTTGACACTTGGTCCAAACCAAAATTCTACGGTCTTCCAGCCATTATATAAATCTACTAATTCAACCTCGCATTGGACGACCATCCGTTTCATTAAACCCCCAAAGTATATAACCAAATCCAAACTCACGCGTGTAAATCCACAAATTAGATTCGAGAAGAATACATTACCAGCAAGCTTATTCGGATATTCGATGCCGTAGTTAATATAATTCTCGATGAGCCCCGGCAATGGAACATCACTAGTCTGTCAAGGCACGATCGGTGATTAAAATTCCACCAATGACAGCGTTGAATTTGAATGTACAGTCCCGTGTAAAAGTCCCGACACGTCCGAGGTCCGACCCCACTTTCAATAAAACATCAATATTAATACTATAACTTCATTATATTATTTCTATAAATAAATATACCCTAAATAAGATAAAAAATATCTTATTCTCTTTACAAGAAAATAAGGTTTATAATAATATATAATTTAAGTATTTATATTTAGAATGTTATAAATAATAAGGAATTAAGTTAATATATAAGCTATAGAGTTATTTAATAGTATTAATATTAATAATAATAAAAAATTTACCTTACTTTAAAAAGTCTTTAATATTATTAAATATAAATAATATTTATATTAAAATACTTATTAAAAATAATACTTATATTTTATATTAAAAAATAATTAATTAAATATAATTAAATTATATAAAAAATATAATTTATTATTAATTTATTTCTTAATTTTAACTACTGACTTTTTATTAATTTTACTTTATTTATTTTTATATATAAAGTTAATTAATTATATATTTTACTATATATATTTAATTACTTCAGTTTAAATTACTAACTTTTTATTAATTTCACTTTATTTATTTTTATATATAAAGTTAATTAATTATATACCTCACTATATACATTTAATTAATTAAGTTATAACTTTAAGTTAATTTAACTTTTATTAATTAACTTATATAAATAGACTTAATATAATTTCTTTAATTTTAACTTTAGTAAAATTCCTATAGAACTCTGTCTTTACTTTATATTTATCTTAGAACTCTATATATAAACTCTCTGTCTTAGCTATACTCTTATAGTTTAAAACTATAACTAAGCTAATCTATATAATTTTTATATATAATAAAGAGAATATAATATATTTATTCTGTCTTTATAATTATATTAATAAGCTATTCTTTATATTAAGCTGAGTTTAAGCCTATAAAGGCAGTAAAGAAAGCTGCCTCTTTTGCTTCTAAAGGCCAGTTTTACCTTAAGGCTTCTTTTAACTTCTTTAATCTAAATAGCTCTTAGCTAAGCTAGATTGAAAATATTATACCTCTTAAGTAGCCTAAATTTATATAATTAATTAACTGAATTAAGCTATAATTAAAGATAGCTATTTTAATTAAATTAGATTTCCCTTTTAATAAGAGGTTTATTTTAATAGCTTTAGCTATTATATATAATTTATAGTAATTTCTACTTATAGCTTACTTTAAGGCTAATTTAATTATATTAATAAGATTATAATTAATTATATAATAGCCTTAATTGAGCTATAAATTATTATATATAGATATTATAATAGTGGCTATAATTAATATTCATAAGTATAACTAATAGGTTAAGTTAAGTAATATACTTTAGAAGTATAATAAATAAATTAAGTATAGTATATTATAAAGATTAATTAGGATCAGGCTGCAATCAAAAATTGCCATCCTGACAAGGCTAGATCTACATCTCGATGAGAAGTTCTTCATGATGGCAGCTGCCATCATATGGATCATATCGAGTTCTTCTTTATCAGCTGCCTCTAGGGTAGGCCCAATGGCTGGATCGAGATCGTGGCCAGTCATGCAGTAGGCATGATCATATGGCTGCAGGCTATTTCCAGGCATCGAGGCAGTATAGCTGTTATACTATTAGCAAGAAGGTTCAAAAGTAGAGGGAAAGTCGGGTCAGACAACGTACTTTGCGATGGATGAATCAGGCGTGTCCTTTGGGTGGGTTGAAGGAAGAAGGTTGACCTAGTTACTGAGAGGTAATGGACCTGTAGCTGGTATTTGTACTGCTTGGTTAAGGTAGCAATCACGTCATTGAGGCAGATAAACCTTATCTGATATTGACTTCTGTTATGATGGCCTGCTATGGAGGTCTTACTGTTTAAGTTATTAATAAAAAAGCTAAAAAGCTAGATGGCCTCTTATAAGGTTAAAAGCAGAGGGAAAAAAAATATAAAAAAAATAAAGATTAATTAAAGAGTAGTCTTTTAGGTGGATTAAAGAAAAAAGGTTAATTTAGCTATTAAGAGATTTATAGCTAATATTTATACTGCTTAGTTAAAGCAGTAATTATATTATTAAGGCAGGTAAACCTTATTTAATATTAACTTTTATTATAATAGTCTACTATAGAGGTTTTTCTATTTAAATTATTAATAAAAAGCTAAAAAGCTAAAAAGCTTTTTATTAAGTTAAAGGTAAAAAAAAATAGGTTTAAACTTATTTTTTTATAGACTTTTATAGTTATTATAATAATAATAATTACATTAAGAAGTTAATAACTAAAAGAGAATTTAGCTTATTATTAATAAGAAAAATATTTTCTTTATTTTTATAAATTAAAATAACTTATTTAATTAAATCTTAAGGTTTAAGACAGTAGCTATATAATTTATTAACTTAATATTAAAGTTATTATGTTTTTTTTTAATATAATATATAATGCCTTATATTATATTATATTAAAAAATAATACTTTTATTATATTACTTTATATATAGTTATAATATTACTTTTCTTTTTATAAATAATTTAATTTTTATAATTTAAAGCTTATATTTTAATAAAACAACTTATTTATTATAAAATACTTATATCTTTATTAATTTAAATAGAGTTTAAATTTTTAAAATTTTTAAAATTTATATTATAAATATTTAAAAAAAGATTATTAAAAAAACTTTCTTAAGTTTTATAATTAATAGTTATTTAAGAATATATAAAATAAATAAAATAAACTTTTTATATTTAATTTACTGTTTTTATAGTTATTTTTATGAATAAGGTAAAGTTTGGCCATGTGTTGGAACTTTCGCCCGCCCACTGTAGTAGCGGCAAAGTGACGATATTCAGGTTGGGGTCTTTGCGGGGGAGCAAGATCAGGCTAATTGGGGTTGGGGTTCTGCGGGGATGAGCATGCCCCCACGGGATAATTCTCGTTCTGGCTTCATAGAGAATGAGGACGAGTATTGAAGGACAGTTGAGCGGCATCTGGTAAGCAGATGTCTTATCTTGCGATAAGCGAAGTGCGTGGCTGGTGTGACCTTGCTGGATTCATCACGATCAAGACTGCATCATGCTTTATCTTGGTGACATCACACCAACTCAATATGTCACAAGTTTGATACGCGATAGATCTCAATAATCTTAACCATTAAGTCTATAAAGTGGCAGTGCTTGTATTTATGGTTAACATTACGACTATCTCCACTCCCATCACTCAAATTCACTGATGCTGATGAAACAAGCTTGAAGGCGATCAGGAATCATTTCACCTCCTGCGGCTCAAAGCCTCGGCCCCTAAACATCCCTTTCTGGCCATTATAACCGCTTCATCAGATGAATCACTCATGCAACATCACATCAAACCTCTATCAAGATCGCCAAGCCCGACATGTCTGCCCACATACCGAAAGCCACGCATGCCCGTTTCAAAACCCTATAGCAATTTGTCACTGTTCTTAATGCATGCAAACATGAAATATCACTCTAAAACATGAATCAATACGCAAAACATGAAATATTACTCAAAACCATATCTCGGTTATTCAGTCCGAAGGACTTTTA